>JANRGW010015604.1:0-58689 GCA_024733675.1 Psilopsiagon aymara
TTGCTCACAACTAGAGTGAGGCTAAGACAAAGGCTGGATTGCTCACATGTCCCTTAACTGAAAGGAATGCTTCCACATTTCTAGGCTTGTATTGCCAGTTAGAGTGATCAATTGACAAAAGAAAGGATTCTGTAAACCTTTTAACACAGATAAAAAGCAGCACTTTATTAATAGAGATGAAGAAAGTCTGCTCTGCCCTCTTCCATCTTGAACTGCGAGATACACCAATGCAACAAGCTCTGATGTTGTGCAGTGCCTTTCTCAGTATTTCACTCCATGTATTTTTATTTTAGGTTGGAGAAGCCTTTCTCAGTGATGTTTGTGAAAGTAAAGAATAAATTTGGTAAATGTTTGCTTTATGACAGCCTTCTGCTCTGATGGATGAGCTCTACCCTCTCTTTTCATCTACACCCCTTCCATTCTTGCTACAGAAAATCATGGTCCCAAGTACAATTAGTGGGGCAAAATGCATATGAAAAAAGAAAGACCTACCAAAGTAAATCTGTGAGGGTGGTCAGCTAAGAGGCAGACTTTATTTACCCCGGAACCAGTCTTCTCTTTCTTAACCTCAGCCTATCCTTAAAGTCAGCTCTGGAAATCAATACAAAATTCCACTGAGAAAAGCACTACTCTCCCAGAGTTCTCATTACCAGGATTTTGAAACCTCTGATACTATTTATTGCATAACACCAATATTGAAAAAGGTTGTCTTGCTTGCAAAGAATTATTTTATAAATAATGCGTTTTATCAGCATCCAGAAGAGGACACTCATTTGCATATTTCCCCAAGGTTTATGGGAGCGTTAGCTCAACTGCTTCAAAAACACATTCATCAAGTCATTCTTTAAGCTCTGGTATGGCTCACAGACATGATATAATAAAAAGACAAGCTGGGGTAAAGGGTTACCATAATTTAGGATCACATTTTGGGCAATCAGCCCATCCATTCCCTCCAGCATTTATGTGTAAAGTTAAACCTGTCACATGCAAAGAACATTGCCACATTTCAGCAAAGGCTTATTAACTACTATTCTTCATAAGGTTAAATTAAAGGCAGACTTGCCCAAGGTTCTTTCCCCAGACTTGTGAGGATGCAGTTTCCTATAGCCAGGCTTGTTTATCGACTTCACCATGCCAGCTTCTGGTAACACTGCTTATATTTGTTATGTTTGCAGCTACTTTTAATGCAGTATCTTAAACACCAAATGCAGGCATTTAGTTCATCTGAAAATTAAACACAAGGGACACAGGATAATGATGAATGAAATTGCATCAGGTGGAAGAGATATCTAGTCAGAACCAAAGGAATTAAGGTCTGACTCTGCATTACTTAATTAACAGTCTGCGGGAGGGGTTAATAAATGTTATTAATATTAACAGTTCGTTTGAGCTATTAAGATGAAGTAATTCAGCCTGTGATCTGGAAAAGACTGGAAGGCAGAAAGCTTAGCACTCTCTCCCTGGCCTTTACAAAGAATCTACATGCACTTGTATGCATATCTCTTTAGCTACATCTTCTAAACAGCCATGCCAATTAGATGTCTGTATTTCAGGGTCTAAACAAAGCTTACACTGAGTTTTCAGAGGCACTGATCATTCACTGCCACTGGTCTTCCAACAAAGTCAGCTATCCTGAGCTCACAAAAGTTGTACTGAAAAACAGCTTCTGCCTTGAATATGATGCCAGTTCACGATGATGCAGCCAACAGGATCACATTCTCTTCACCACAGGGAATGAGGGTATCCAGGCTCCTGCTGAAAACAGGTCACCTGCACCAGCTGTGCACACCATTGGTGCTAAGTCACTGAGCAAGTTGGAAAGAGCATGTTTAGCTGTGTTTCCTTTGGATTATTAATGTCGCTGTGCTAACATATTAATAACATTTCATCAGTGGTGGTCCCAAACTGCTGTGCCAGAAAGGTCAACTACATAAAGAATTAAAAGCAAAGAAGAGAAACAAAAATCTACAGTCAACTTAATGAACCAACCAAAAATCTCAAACAAATAAATATCAGTGCCAACTGATTTTAAATAGCAAGTATCAGCACAGTAGTTTGAGTGTATTAGTTTTTAATATTTTTTCTGTAGTTGTAGTACTCCATCACTGAATTTCTTTTCTGTTCATATTTTACTTGATATTTGGAGCATTCCAAAGAGAGATGTAAAACTGCAAAGGACAGTATGGTTCAGAATGATTTTCTGAAGGATTTAGATGCCCTCTTCCTATTCATTTCAATGAATAGTGACATCAAAATCACCCTGACATCTCTAATAAGTTTTGAAGCTCTATTTTCACAACACTTCAGGAACAGAGTGTGTTATTCTTGGTGTTTTAGTCCAGGAAAGTGCTTTTGAAACAAACATCTCAATCATTCCCATTCACCACATAATTTTTTTTGCACCATGTAGCAGTCTAAGAGAGTATGAACAGTAGCCCTTTTGGATAAAATAATACCAGAAGCTGAACACCAAGAGCATAACTAACCTTGTCTACATACTAGTGAGTTTTTAGTCCACGGAACTACACTACGTGTAGTCTGAAATAGCATTCCTTCCCTTAAAAACATTTGTAGTTTGGACCTTGTATTCTCATCATTAACAGGTTCAATTCAGAGATCCAATACATAAAGATGTAGTGCAAGACTACTGGACAGGAAAGTGTTGTCACAGGTCAGAGGAAAAAAGAGCAAAGTTAAAAAGAGAGATGTTTAAAACAACTTTAGGAGCTAATTAGCAGCAGTATACACAAAATAGCAAGTCCTCCCAAAGCCACATGGTAACCCAATGCGCAATATTTGCTAGAACAGCTTCTGCACAGACAAATTAAGTGCATTTTTAATGTCACCAATACATCTGAAAATCTCTAAGATCCTGCTGCTAATGAAACTTGCCTGGCTAGCCCTGATTTCAAGCAGATCCTTTACCACAGAACTGCATTACCAGCTCCTAAATTTGTGTAACTTAGTGAGATACATCTTTTTTTTCCATTTGAGTGCTGCACATAAATGCATTCAGGTACTGGACAACACAAAAAAGGTCCAATCCTTTCAGACAGATTTGGGTTCAACTTATTTTTGAAAGTGCAATGTCTGCTCAGGTTATTCAATATCTGCTTTATTACTAGACAATGTTTAATTGGTATGTTTACTTAAAACAGAGATCTGCTTTAACTGAACAAAGCTACAAACAGCTTAAATGAAAAATAAATTACTAAAGCTGCTACTAAGAATTCATCTTTGCAAGTGTTTGAGGCTCACCAATTAGCCTGGAAAGTCTGTCGCTAATACGGCATGCTCAGGAGAAATCTCAGAGCTCTGTTTTAGCTTTCTGCCACTATTGGCTGCAAATATTAGAGACACAAAGCACACTTAGCCCATGATGGGTGGGCTCTCCTTCCATCTTGATTTCTTTTGCTTTTTCTCTGATAGGACTGAGCAATGGAAGACCTCACGGTAGTGTGGAGGATTAAGACATCTCTTTCCTGTGTCAGGCTTAGAATATCTTATTAACATTTGGATTGCATCTGTTAATTAGCATATTCCCAGAAGACATAAGACTGCTTTTCTTTTTCAGAAGCCTCTGAAGATGTGCAGGTAACATTGCACATTTCATATAATGCATTATAGAGAATAGTAAGTACAATGTTCTTTACAGTGAACTTTTTGCTATTTGCTTTCAGTAGACACTGTATAAAGAGGAAAATGCTACTGTAAAGGGGGACTTTAGGAATGGAGTGCTTATGCTAAGCAACATCATCCCTGAAATGACAACAACATCCCAGGATTATTTTTTTTTTTTTAACACAAATAAGGTCAGCAGATGACTCTTTATATGAATTTATCTGCACATCTCTCTTTGCATGACTAAGAAACTTTCAACCCAAGAGACTATTTCTTTTGTATATAGTGTGATCTCTGCTACTGATTTGCTATCTCAGTTCCTTTTGTGAGCAAGGGCTGTTGAAAGAGATGATCATAGTTGGTGCACTTCTATCACTTCTTGGAGTTAACTTCAGATGCACTTGGAGCCACAGGTGATTTGGAGCATCTGATACTTGATGAAAGCTTACCTGTTCAGCATTATAGTACCTTGAAGTAGCAAACAGCTTCTCTAGCAACAAAACCATGGAGAAAGTATTCTAGAAAGACTTAAATGTTGTCTTTGAGCAGTTTTGGAATACTTGTTACAGAAAGACTCTTAATTCTGTGTTACTGATCTGGAAGCTGTAGGAGATAATTTCTAATCACAAACTGAACAAGTAAAAATAATTAAAGAGAAAAAAAAAAACAGTCAAAACCATGGAAAATGACATAAAAAAATAAGGATTTTGTTTTTTTATTTTCAAATATTTGTGCAAATACTTGATTATATAATTCCAATTAGTATGAGTAGGCTTTGTGGTATGCAGCTAAATCCTTGTGGAAACCTTTGTAAGTACTTACAAATGCCAAATGACTGAGAATTAATAGAATTAAAGAAACTTCTCCCTTAAATATATCTAAAAAGAGGAAGAATGAAATCTTAAAATTTTGAAATCTTAAAATCTTAAAATGCTAGGAAATGAATTTATTTTATCTTATGTAACCTTTCCTTTTACCTTATTGTCCTGGTTCTGCATTTGTGATTTAAATGCAATACCATAGAAAATGTAGGATTACCACAACAAATCTGTGTGACAAGGAGACTAATTTAGAGCCAAACTAAAGATCATTGCTTGCTCAGACAAATCAAATGCTTGGGGAGGACTGGCTACATATAGATATGAGTTTGGCACAATAGACATGAGAAGAGAGAGCTTAACTGTTGCAGAAAGCAAGCAGGAGCAGCAAAGAAATAAGCAATGCATGGTGGTGGAAAAGCAATAGATGCACTATAAAAGAAGGAGAAGCAGACTCCTGTCCATGATCAGATGCTGAAACAGAAATGAACTTTGCAGCAAATACAAATAATGCCAAAACTTCAGTCCTGTGGACATAAAGGCAGAAATCCAAACAAAATCAGCATTTCATTCTAATCCACTCATGTAAAGTACCCAGAAAGCGGTATTGTCTTTCAGACTTCGTTTATGGTTTATCGTGATGCGCTTCAAATGCAGCTACTTCAAGTTGGACTTCAATATCCACAGTCTCAGCCACTGCACTTTGGTAAGGTACATTTACATATACATACATATATATGTAAATATACACACACCCCTCTTTATTCACCAAAAAAATCACAGTGACTGAATTCTGACAGCTATAGTCTGAAGAAATATCTGCTTTTATCTAGGCCTTCAAATAAATAATGTTGAATTTTCACAACTTGCAGGGTTGAACACTTTTCACATGAAAGCAACAGACCTAATTCTCACTAGCTTCAGTGAGATTATGGTTTGGCCTCCTGTATCTCTCAGGCCCTCTGAAAATCTTGCACAACCACTGTTTTTCGCTTAAGGTTTTCCTTCCATATCCCTATTTACCTGTGTTTGCATGGTGATTAAACCTGATCTGCTATTTTTGCAGACTAAAGAGTTTTCCATTGGAGAGTGCTGGTTCAATTCTATCAAATATTTTCTGGGATGTACAGATAAACAAAAATTGTTTAAACTAGTGTTTTTAAGTACTTTATTTGGATCTTGATTCAGTGACTGTTCTAATTTCTGTCTTTATGAACACTTATCACATCCAATGAAAACTTTATTATCCCATAGCTAGTAAGAGATAAGGTTGAATAAGTCAAAAGGAAATGCATTACTCTAAATAAAATTAAGCAAGTCATGGGACTACCTAGGTGTTTCTGAAGTGAAATAATTTGGAAATGGTGTCTTGTAAGAAATTGCATCTTTTTGGTCCTAGTTTGAGACGAAAAGCATTTCCAAACTGAAATGAAGATTAGAATTCCAAGTAGCAATTCTTTTCACATCAAACTCCAAGGACTTCAGGACAACCAAAAATTATTTTCACGTTGTTTAGAGTGCAATACAATTGTCCATGTTTTATACAAGATGTCTTTCTCGTAAGAATCTATGCACAATAGCTGCTTTCCTTCCTGCATGTTACAGCAATTTTTCCCTTTGCAGCTTCACACTTGCCCAATGCTGACCTTCAGATTTGCCGTATTAGCCAAGGCAAAGCAAAACCTCTTTGAAGAGAAGCTACTACAATTTCTAAAGCCGGTGGTGAAGGTAAAGACAGGGTAAAAAAAAAAAAAAAAATCTACTTTCTTGTCTAAGCACTTCTAGAGTCCTGCAAGTGAAGTGCATATAAGGAGACGGTTTCTCCAAACTTGCAGAGCTACTGTCATTGTCTAGTTGCAATCGTCTAGTCCTGTAGTAATATCTGGACTTCATTCTTTACATCAGGAAGTTGAAGCAGGGTGGCTCAGGTGCAAAGTTCAGTCTTGCATAGTCTGACTTACAGACTCTGAGTATGGTGTGCTGAGTACAAACTATCCCATTACCAGAAGAACTAGTTTGGCTTGTTTTTTTGTTTATTTCCTACATTCATGGATGTTTCCTTTCACTAGAGCAGGAGGTTGTTCTTTTTCTTCTTTTTTTTGTGATAGGATTTGATGTATTTGGTGTTCAGCCTCTCATAACATTGGTCAAACCCTTCCTATACATACAAGCATACCATGAAATAATCTTGGACTTTGAAAACAAAGGATATGAGATGATGACTTGTTACTTATCTTGCTAATTACTCTCTGCCCTGTTACTTATCTTGTTAGTTATTCTCTGCCCTGTTACTTATCTTCCTAATTATTCTCATGTCTTACTCAGCCCATAAAGAAATGAGAACTCAATCCAAGAGAACACATCTCTTTTTAAGTTGCTGTGAGATATTTATACTATTTGACAACAGAGCCCATATATTTGGACTATACAATGGCAGGTTTTTCTGCATTAAAAACATATTGTCTACATAAAAATGTACAAAGTGATGTTTTGAAAGAGAGATAAATGTAAATACCCAAACCCCTCCATTCAGCTTGATATTGTGCAAATCATGAGCATGTACAGCACTATAAACACCAATTTTGTTAATTATCTAATCACAGGGACGATAGCTTACAGTGGAGTATAAAGATCTGTGATCTAGGAGAATGATATTCTATCTGAACAACTAATTTTCTCATTAATTTAGCTTGACTTAGAGGTGGAATTTAGGAGGCTGACACCTGAAGTCTGCTCCACTGCAGTGTTGCAAGAAGTTGAATACATGCCACCAGATGAACACAATTCAAAGAAAACCAATGTCAACCTCAAATGGCTGCATCTCTCAAATTCGGTGTCTGCCTAAGACATTTCTGCATTTTAAGTGTGCATTTGCCTCTTCAGACTCATTCAATATAATTTCTCTCTTAAAATAATTTTTCTAACTTTCTGTTAGAAAAAAATAATTAAAAATGAAACAAAATAGTAGCAACTGACTCAAACTTATCAGACACGCCCTCCTTTGGTTATGTTGCTTTAATCTGTTGCTTAATTTGAGGGACTGAAATTGAAGTAATTTCACATATGTGGGCCATTAGGTGCATGTCCTAAGAGAAAATGAAAACTTCCTAAGTCCACAGCCCACATAATATAAGATTATGTTTATATTATATTATAATATAAGCTTATATCATAATATGCTTTTACCATATTATAATATAAGCTTATGCTTATATTATGTATTGAGCTATGTGGGAAAGTATGCTAAATCAAATAAAACTTTCTGACCATTTCAGTTTCATGCTATATATATAAAATATGCACGAACATACACGCACACATATATATAAATATATATGCTTCCTTTTGCTGAGACCAGTATCACACATTTTGAACTTCCAGATTTTCCCTACCTTCTTTTTGTCAGGCAGCAGAGCTTCTGTGGTTTGGAAAGATATACTGTTAAAAGGAAGACCATAATCATATTTGTCTGCATGTATATAATTTCATTAACATATGTGTAAAAAAGAAAATAGAAACCCCAACAAACTCAAAAGGATTTGAATGTAGTAAGTAGGACCTTTTTTTTCTTGTGACTATTAAGTAGTGTTACTTCATTTTTGCCTCTATTTCTTTTTCTTTACATTTGCTTTCAGTGAACCATCCAGGAATTAAGTTTTACTGATATGAATATTCATTTTTTCTGATATCTCCAGTGGCTTTGGATCAAGCCCAGAGCGTAGTTGCAAGTGTATGTACATGAATATTTACTGGTGCCAAGTTTTATATCCACATATACAAATGCTTCAGTAGAAGTGGTTTCTTCCATTTTCAGTCACAAACATGATATTGAATATCTCTCTTTTGACCTATCACAGCAGTTCCAGTCTGAAATGATGATTATTCAGGGAAGACTGTGCATGATCAAAACAGAGTTAAAAAGATTTGCCAAAACAAAATACAGTGAATAATTGTGAATAATAAATTCCGGGAAATTGCAGTCTGAGAGCAGGCTTTCCACAGGCTTAAAAGGAACATCAAATGATTTCTTTGTCAGCTTTTCTCAGTATCTGCTGCATCAAATTTCTTACTGCAAAACAGTTCACAAAATCCAGCATAATCTTTAAAGTGCATCAAACTTCTGATATTACGTCTGTAAAGGGAAAAAGTACTATAAGACTCAGACATGACATTACCTCCATTGCTCTGTCTCTCCTGTCCATCATTCACAATGTGTATGCAGCATTTCTGAGTACAGTGTATCTATATGACAGCCTGAGATAATGCCACCAAGGCTGGAGCTGAGCTAACTTCGTGACTGACAGAACAACATACACAAAAAATAAGTATATGGAGAGCCACAGAGGCACTAAAAATAGCAGAGCACAGGAGGAGAAGTTACTTTTTGTCTTCTCTCTTATTGCCCATCAACAAATGTGTTGACTTTGAAGATATTTTGTACCTGCAAAACTATCAATGATACAAGCTTGATCTGTCTTCTGCGCATTGTAATTTCACTACAATGCTCCCAGTGAAGGAATTCCACTGAGTGTCTCAGATCAATGAATAAACAATTACAGTGTTATAATAAACTTTTATAATTAAGGCATTAAATTGC
Organism: Psilopsiagon aymara; assembly: GCA_024733675.1. NCBI lineage: Eukaryota > Metazoa > Chordata > Aves > Psittaciformes > Psittacidae > Psilopsiagon > Psilopsiagon aymara. Next base: position 9,037 of record JANRGW010015604.1, read on the forward strand.
AAATAGAGGAAAGAAAGAAAATTATGAAATTAAACTTGACCTTTTTTTTTTTTTTCTTAAGAGTTCTCTTTTTGTTTTGCTTTGTTTTGTTTTGTTTAATTCACTCTCTACAGTCATGAGAAGGAAAAAATTGGGTTCCTGATACAGGATGGTCTCTAAAACTGCAGAACTCCTTTTCAGCGAGGGTTTTCCCTACCCCATAAGGAGCTGACACACCTGCAGGAAAAGAAGCTGTACAGTACTGCTTTCCTACTCCTGGAAAGTAGGCAGGGGCCTGTCTCTTCTCTGGCTTAAATTGGTTCTGTAAGTCCATGGATGCCAGTAGATTTTTCTATCTGAGCAAAATGGTGATTGCAGAGTTCATCTGTCATTTGCAGCAAGGACACACTGGCATCTGGATTCATGTGTTCGAGTCTCTGCTATGGCACTGAGAAGTTTCATGCCTTCAGGCAAGTCACTTAAGCACGGGGCTGCAATTTATCCTTCTACAAAATAAGTATAAATAATACTGTTCTCACTGGGGTGATTTGAGGTTGAATTCTGATCTTATTTCAGCAAAACTAAGAACAGCACTTCTACAGTTGATGGAATTAGGCTAAAGTAAAGTCACTGCAAGTGTCTTTCATCGTAAAGTGCTTTACACACTACGTGCAATGAAATACGATGGATCGCAACCAACTCAGAGATAACACAGGCAGACCAGCTGTTACAATGGGCTAAGCACTGTCATTCAGAGGGTTGAAAAAATTAAAGGATCACAGGAGGAATACTTAATTTGCTTAAAATGGTAATAAAATCTTTCTAACTACTGTGCTGGGAGACAGTCGTGTTAAGATTATATCGGATATCTTTGCACATCAATCAGCAAAGATTTTGATTCAGAAGGAGGCTTTTTTCCCTTTGGAGCCACTGCTTGCAGTTTGGTTCTGCAACTTCTAAGCCTAAGACCTGTATTTTTCTAAAAAAAATGATGTTTTAGATGTTGCCATCACAATCAGTCCCTCAGAATACTGCACAATCCTGTGGCTGCAGTATTCATCCCAGTCCCTTTTTCACAGGATGACATTCCATACATGCTGCCTACATCCTCCACCAAGTCCTTTGGTCAACCGCTACCTCTCTGCTCACCTAGAGCCAGTCTGCTACCCACTTTCTATCCTTCCACTCATTTCTTACCCTTGCCACTGCTCACCACCATGACGTATGTCTCACTGCCTTCCCATTGCACGTGCACACATTAAAACAACCGCAGCTTTTACAGTTGTGAAACAGGAACAAAGAGCACAACAATTTCATCCACTATATTTCTTACCTTTGCAGCTTTCAGTGCACATGCTCAATCTGCCTCAGGCAGTATTCCCTGAGATATTAGTTGCAATTAAAGAAAAGAGCAAAGTAATAATGAAACATTTTGGGGAAAAAAAACCAAATATAAATCACATATCAAGCACTATTGGGAGCACACAGAAAGCAAACCATATGCAAATCTGAGCTTGAAAATCAGCTGCTTGAAAAAACCAACCCATAATTACAACAAACCAACCACCTTATATTGTCTTCCAGTTATTATCAATTAATCTAAAAGAGGCTTACTTTGTTTTATTTCATATGCACACACATCTATAAACATGCATGAACCTTTCTTAAAGCAGCTCCATTGCTTTAACCTTCATTTATTCTTCACAGCTGGAATAAATGTCTAATCTGTCAGGGAATCATGCATGCTATTTGTTATTGATTTTACAGCTCAGAAATATATTAGGGTTTCAAACAGCTTGGTATCAGATGAGGAAACAACCACTTAGAAGCAGACACCAGCTGTGTATCTGTGAAAAATTACATATATTCCCTATGAACTGCATACCTAGTTATAGTTAGTTTACAGGTTTTAGCACCATATGGTCTGCCTGCTAGTGAGGTAAAACCCAAAACATAACCACCTTCCTATTTTAAAAAAGGAAACTGTAGCTGGAGACTTTTCCTTTAGAATATTGTATTATAATCATAGATTTGGAAATCATGAAATGTTTGGCATATACCTCTGGTTTGGATTTAACATAGACTGAAGTTGTTACAACAATACACAAACGGTAAATAACAATATGCAGAGAATTTGGAACGAATGTATTCGAAATACAAGATTCTTTTGAAAAAATGTCTTTTTTTTTTTAGAGCTGTTGAAAAGAGACCTCTCTGAGGTCTCTACAGGGATGAAAATCTCAAACTATGTATTGCATTACAAAGATCAGTGTTGCAGTGCCCTGCTTACCTTTCCAAGCATCATTTGAATGTAAATAAAATTATTGCAAATGTTTTTGAATACAGGGCACATTTTCTTAGACAAAAGAGATGTGTTTATTAAAAAAAAAAAAAAAACAACACTTTGTTTAGCAGAATAAGGGACCCAGAAGCCTTAAGCATAAGGTATATTTCACTCAGGGCTTTTCACTTGCTCTGCCATTTCTCAGTATTGACTGTTATGTTCCATGCTCACATACAAGACACTGTCTAAAAAACACAGAAACCCACACATACGTATATGTGTTCTCCTCTGATTTTCCACCAGCATTATGGACCCCAGTTATGTGGTACAATAATGAAATCTAGATATGGAAAGATCTGATGATTCATTCTATGTGTTATTCCTCCAGCACAACAAAGTTGTTGCCTGACACATATCTAGAGGTGCTCCTTCCAGTGTGCTAAGACTTTCCACTGGAAATTGTATAGGCCACTTATGTGTTTAATGTTTAGGATAAGCTTAAGTATTCTGCTGAACTGGCAGCATACTGAGGAAACCTTCTTTCTCTTCTTTTCTGTCTTAGAAGTTTCCTGATATACACAGAATTATCTGAGCATAAAACTGATGACAAATCTCATAGACTAATGAATGGACTTGTCGCCATGGATGTAATTCTAGCATGAGTTAAATATGAGGACTGGATTTTGATGTAGTTGCTTATAAAAGTTTAAATAAGGGAAAAAAAAAAAAAAACCAAAAAAAAAAAAAAAAAAAAAAAAAAAAAAAAAAAAAGCCACTGCAGCTTAGTTTCTGAGAACACACAGTAGGAAAAACTGAAGTTTAAGTAGGTATTAAGATCTCAAATCTGAACTTACTAATATGCTTAAGCTGCCTTTTATTTGCAAAGTAACCTTAAATAAATACACATTTTGGGGCCGGATAGCATTTCACTAGCTTTTGGTTTTAGTATCAGGTGTTCACAAGACCCTTCAAAAAAAAGAGAAGTTACCATACTACAGCTAATATTCAAGAGTCAACAGATACGTCTAAAGCTGAGTGAATAATTTTAAAAAGTGAATAAGTTATTCAAAACTATGAAATCCATCAACTAAATTACTTGACTAATACATCCATGAATTATGAACTGACTATGCTGAGTGAATAATACATTAATAATTAATATGGAAAATATAATTAAATTCTTCAAATTAATTACTCAGAGAATATGAGAAACCATAATTATTCCCTACACTGTACTCAAAGAGTAGAACGCCTGAATAATCTGTACGATCTTCAAGTTTTACAGTATTTCAGTGCATGTATAGGATATATCTTTGTAATTAAGGAGCTTTGGGGTGATAGCTCAAATATTGTTTCAGGCTAAGAATGAAGAAACATGTCATAGTTGAACAAAATAACATATGTTTTAATAGAAAAATGCAAGTGTGAGGATGTATAATGCAGCCTAGTTGGAAAAACTGGCTCTGTCTCTGGAGAAATTGAGCAAGGAATGCCCACTGGAGGGAATTTCTGCTGAGCAGTCCAGAGCTGAGGCTGTGAAAATTACATTTGCTGATTTGAATCATAGGTTACTTTTAATCACCATCTTGTACTGCGCCTGCATCAAAAGGTGAGCATGGTTCTAGTGCGTGCAGTGACTCAGCCTTTCACCCATTCTCAGAGTTGGTGCCTAGGGCCCGACTCGGATAGAGCTGGGTGGTATGTCCTCAAGCACTGCTCCAGTACAAATCTCAAGTTTTATGACCCCATTTTGCAAGGACCTTCGGCATGCTTCTGGATCAAGCCACACTGCATCCAGCTGTCGGAAAAGAAGGAAAATGTGCACATCAAGGAGCCTTATGCTCACAGGTCTGCTCCAGGACTCACACACCACTTAGCAGTACAGACCAGCCTCAGTGCTCAAACGTGTGCTCTGAAAGCTGCAGGCAGTTTGAACAACATGTACAGCTGTACTTGCGCCCACGATGCTTGCCACTGACATGAAGATGTTACAAGGGCAGCCTCTTTTCTTTCTGGGATGGGGGCCAGCTGAGAACAGGTGGAAGTTGTCTGTAGGGGATCGAGTCCCTCCTCTCTGATATAGTGTCAACTTTCCTCTGAGCACAGTTTAAAAGGAGCAGCAGGGGAATCAGCTTTGCAAACTAAGAATAAACAAAAATTACAGGGCTCTACTCAAGAACTTTCCTTCCCTGCAGTTACACGTGTCACAATTTCATATAAGATCATGTAGTTATTTCCTGATGGATTCTAGCATTCATCATAAAAATACACTTGCATTCTCCATGCACATAGTCTAAGGTTATGCTGAAATATGCAGTGATGCTTAGAATGATGCCAGTGAGAGCTATGACTGTGTATAGAGGCAGTGCTAGACGCAATCCATAGCATAGCTCTCATATGGATTGATGCTGAAAACAGAACTTCTTACGTGCCTAAAATATACTATATGTTTTAACAGTCATTTCAACTCTCACCCAGTAATAGATGGAGATGATTTATTTTGCATTAAGTATAAACACAGCTAGCACATTCATTACATCATTAAGACTAGAAAATGCCAATTAACCACAAAGCTAGGCACATACCACATCCTTCTGTATAGTATTACTACCTTGAAAACATGAGCAGTTTATAAGGTTATTTGAAAGAATAAGGAAATCCTACATATCTTTATCACCATGTTTGCTTTGACCCAAAATACTTTTGTTTTCAAAAGTAAAATATTTTTAAAGATTGTGAAAATAAAACCAAATCCAACTTGGAAAAAAAAAAAAACCCACAACCTTTTAAGGAGCTACTTCTCCACTTTTATAGCCTACTACACTAGCACACCAATTCCCCATACCCAAAACCTGAGTACTCAGGTTGTGAAATAAACTTTCTTAGAGTCTGCAGGTTCTTTAAAGGATATTTCAAGAATCTTGCCAGTCGATTGTTTCATCTAGTTAGTAAGTAACTGTCCCTGACTGTAAAAACAGTCCCTAAATTATTTACCCTTTTTTAGTTGACTCATTACACTGTAATTTCTAATCACTGTCTTCTTAGTCTCTCATTCCTTTCCCAGAGCTGTCTTTATCTTCTAAATTCCCCCATTAGCCCAAATTTCAGCAATAAACTCTTACTTTTTCCCTTCCTGCGCTAGAGTTGAATTCTTTCAGTTTGTGAAAGACTCCAATTAGATGGAATAACTAATAAGATGTCCATTTAATCCAATTAAACACAGCCATTTTTAGTCTCTGCACTCCTTTCCATTTCCAGTAATGAAACCAACTAAAGACATGTCTGTGAGCATAGCTGAGCTTCTTTCTGGCTAATCTTTGGTATATTACTGCAGGGTAGAAGTCTGTAGAAATTAAAAAGTTGCTTTCCAAAGAATAGCTACTTGTACAGAAGCAAATGATGAAGTTTATGTATGGCATTCTTTAACCAGCTCGCTACTTCCTTTCCATCTCCTGATCTGAGACATGGTTTTGTACATAGGCTTGGAATTGGTGATTGCATCCTAATTCTGCTAAGGATTGAGCATATTTCCCAAAATGCTGAGTCTCCTAGACTGCTAATGACATCAGTGGGAGTAAAGGAGCTCAGCTGCCCACAGGGTTAAGGCACAGCTTCTTTCACTGGGGATTTCAGTTCCTGTTTATTCCTAAAAATTTTCACGCCCTATCAGTCCTTGAAGGTGACACAGGAAAAAACATGATGACAACAGGGCATGACAAATCTCAGGGAAGATTTGAATGTAAATACTCTCCCGTGAAATGTAGATATTATTGGAATAACCTGAACAAATCACAAAATTGACTGGCAAGGGCATGGCATCATTATCATAGTGCAATATCTTCAAGGAGAAATCTTGTAAGACCTCTTATAAGATTTATTACATTTCTGAAATGAAATAAAATATTAGACCTCTAATTTTTTTCTTAGTTAAATTACACTAGTAACTCCCTACATTCCTTCTTCCCACCCAATGAATTAGCCATTATCGTATTTTTGTCTGAGATAAAAATGAATGATCTGCTTTGATTAAGGGGAAAAAAAAAAAAGAAAAGAGGAAAGAAAGAAAAAGAAACCTTCTGAAAAACTTTGAACTATGAATCAGCCTTGGAAAGCACTCATCAAAAACTCCCTAACTTTTAATTGCAGAACACAGTCTCTGCTGTCTCCAGACTGCAGAGTGAGATTCCTGGCAATTACTCAAAAGCAAAAATGGTGGGGAAAAAAAAAAAAAGCATTATCATTATCGTAACTTAAGACACAGGTGTGGTGTGAGCATATTCATCTAAGTTAGAAGTTGCAAATTTCTGAACTTTAATCCATCACTGACTCCTTCTGCCGACTTTCAGCAAATGGCATTCATTCTTTACCTCATTTCACCAGTTGAAATTTTCTAGTAAACACTTACTGTTCTGGAGTATTATATTTTAGGCAGTCCTACAGCTTTGAATTTGTATTCATAGGCGCAAACACCACAATAAAATGCAGGGCAATTTGAAGAGAAGAAATCATCTTTTACTTGGAGCAATGTTCTTTATAGGTCTTTTTGCCCAAGAATAATTTTTCTGATATAAGAGGCAACAGTAATGTTGGTAAGGTTCCCAAATATATAGGTAAATCAAATTTTAGGAAAATCCTTTCTTCTGTTTCTTTGCAGTTCCTTCATACAAAAAAAAAAAAAAAAAAAAAAAAAAAGAATACAACTTTGAAATTTTTAATATTCAGAGAGGAATCTGTGTTTGTGGAAAATTCCATTACCATTACTGGATTCTTGCATTGACAATGGTAAGGAACCTGATGGCAATTGTCCTGGTTTCAGTTGTAACAGGTTTTTTTGTCCTTCCTGGTGACTGCTGCAGTATTGTGCTTTGGCCTTGGGGTAGGAGCTGTACTGCTGGTGCTTCAGTGTTTTGGTTGTTGCTGGGTGCTGCTTGTTCTGGTTGGGGACTTTTTGTGCTCTCATGCTTTGCCAGTAGGGAGGGTACAGGTGGCTGGAGCAGGGAGTGGAGGAAGGGTGCCTGGCCCAGGCTGGCCAGGGTGTGTTAAATACCACAGCACATCATGCCCAGTATATAAACTGGGGGGAGTTACCCAGAAGGGAGTGATCACTGCTCAGGTTAGACTGGGTGTCAGTTGACAGGTGGTGAATGCTTGTATAGTGCACCACTACTGGTTATTGGGTTTTCCCCTTTTCCCTTTTATTTTATATTCTCTCCCCTTGTAAGTTTCTTTATCATTATTATAAACAGTAGTAGTAGTAGTTGTTGTTGTTGTTGTTATTGTTTTACATTGTACTTTAGTTATTGGACTGTCCTTATCTCAACCCATGAGTTTTGCATTCTTTCGATTCCCCTCCCCCTCCCATCCTGACTGAGGGGAAAGAAGGAGAAGGTGAGCGAATGGCTGCGTGGTTCTGAGTTACCAGTTGGGTCTAAAGCACGACAGCAATTCAGAGGGGAAGGTGATAAACAACTTGAGGGATTAGAGAATGAGGCAATGTGTAAGAAAAAAACCCAATTCTTGGTATGAGTCGTGCAATGTTCTACAGAGGAGGACTTTTGCATGTATTTTTGAAAACAGATATTTTTCATTTTTTCTCAGGATGTTTGTGATTCATTCTATTATACTTATTGTTCAGTCAGAAATGCATAAATGTTACTATTTGTAGTCATATTCACAGGCAACGCCATCCAAACTTCCAGAGATTTGTGACCACAGAGGTTGCAAATCAATGGCTGCAAACATCATGTACCATAGCCGCTGAAATCATCAATGGCTTTGCTTTTGTGGAGTGGATTTGGACCTCAGTATAAGCTTAGTTATAGAGAGTTTCTGGTTTTATGCTGACTGAAATTTCAGATTGCATTCTGATTAAGGACATGGACAACACTAGTGATTCTGGGTGCTAGAAAAAGTGAGAAAACTGGCTGGTTAGGCAAGTCACTCCAAAATGGCAGCAGGAGTGGATAAGATGATAAAAGCAGAGGCCTCTGGTGCTCAGAAAAAGGTGTAGAGGCCACCATGAGCTCCAGCAGGAGACATTCAAAAAAATGTGTGTTTTTCTTTGCTCTCTGAACTTCTCTACACTCACTCCCAAAGTAGGATACACGCAGAAATAGAAAAAAAAATAAATATCAAGCCCTGGATTCACTAAGGAGGTTAGTGTAACTAGGTTGGCATTGGTTGAGCAGGAGGCTATCCAGAAATGCAGAGCTTAATATAGAGGCCCTGATTTAGCTTGTGGGCTGCCGTTCCCCAGGATCCCTTAGGGTTGGTTTTGCCTTCTCTAGAAGAGGAAAATTTCTCTGAATGGACACAGAGGTTACAAATCTGTTGAAGAAGCAAGCATCAAAATAAGTGTCATGAGGAAGCTTTTTGTTAGGAACCACGCAACCTTTTAGGTTCTTCGAGATCCCCTGTTTGCCTTCAATTCTCAGAGGAGCTGCAGCTAGGGCTTTCACATTTCATCAGTCATAATATGAGCAGCTATGAGCACATCACGGATGAACTTGTAGCAGTTTCACACCTAGTGATGGATAAATGCTTCAAGGGCTATTTACCCTGAAAAATGCTGACAGCTCACTTTTACTTAAGGCAGAAGCTGAAATTAGCACCAATGTTTGAATGGTCATATAGATAAGGACTGTTAAATGCTGGGTCTGCCTCAGAATGTCCTACTTCATTTCTGTACTTAGATCACTTTTATCAATCCCTCTACATTAAGCAATTAAAATTAATTAAAATGCTGAGGTCTCACAAGACAACAACATAGTATTTTCTGCAGTGATTTTCAACAGGTTAAGGCAGGTGTACAACCAACCAGGGTTCTCTGTAGAATTCCAATTGTGCAAGTACTGCTGTAATTAATCATACTAAGCCCACACACGGAGTCAAGCATATATGGGCCCAGCTATCACTATAATGGGGGCTTGTATGCACCATACTTCTAAATGGCCGCTGACTGCTCTTAGTGTATTAGCACAAATCTAGTCATAGAACAAGTATAAGATTAAAAATCTTTTAAAAATCCATTTTTAGCACTAGGTTTATTTAATAATTTGTTACTTTATACAACATCACTGAGACAGCCTGTTGGATATATTGGTTTAAAGCTTTTTGTTCGGTAGTACAGAATCAGTAAAAGTAGCATGAGATTGTTCAGCCACAACTATATGGGCTTGAATCAGGAAAACAGTGTTGCAATGTAAGCAGTCAAGTCAAATAAGTACAATGTGGCTTCACTTCCAGATGTTGTTTCTTAGCATCTACCATTCACCTTGCTTCCTTCTCTCCATCCCTCAAACGTCCTATTCAGATACTGAGAAAATTCAGATCATAGCTGTGGTTCTTACATACGCACATAGGAAACAGGAAAAGGATATTGCGTAGTGGAAGCTATTGCTACCTGTGGGAGTGAGAGATTAAGGCAGCAGGTTAACATTTCTGTGCTGGCTTTGTGGTCAACGGAAAAAGGACAACTCTACCCTGGAAGGAGTCAGAGCACCAAAGAGGTGCTTCCGCCCTGTGCTCTGCTCTGGAGGAATCCATTTGTCTCCATTAGGAATACGGAGAATCCAGGGAAACAAACCCCTTAGCTGATACAGCTCCATTACCTAGTTAGAAGATAAGTGATGTGAATATATCCTCTCTCTCCTTCCTCTGCTCCCTCAAGTTTTTCATTATCAGTGTGTTGCAAAATCAAGGCAGGTTACAGGACTCAGAAAAAGCTATACAAATGTCCAGGCAGCAAAGAGGCTCAGTACTGAAATCTACTCTTTTTTTTTTAAGATTAATTTCAGCTTTCTAAGATTTAATACTTCATGTTTCATGGCACAAAATAGCTATACAGTAGTCACTAAGAGGGAATGTTTCCTGGGCCAGCACATGGCCTTTTTCTGCAAAGTTAATTTTGCTTTCTTGCAAAGCAACCAGTATTAGCAATACACAAGTGTTGAACACAGGACAGGGATATCTGAACTCTTGTAGTATGGCAATTTCTATTTTCCTGATTAATGAGTGACTCTCTTTATTAGATTATGATAAACAGCAACAACATACATTTTTCTGTGAATGTGTCCGTGATCAGAATGTACTCAAATGAAAGCATTGCTTAGCCTTGACCTAGCCAGGTATCAGATGAACTGTACCTTTGTCAACTAGTGCTTCTTTACAACCCACAGTCAGGCCATGATGCTGCAAGCACTTATATGTAAGCTGAATTTTGCTCCATTTTACTCATTCATTTCACTGACAAAAGAAGTGTTACCTGCACTCCAGTTTAAGAGGCTTGGAGTCCAAGAAGGTAGCTCAGCATTGCAGTGCAACAGGGAAACAATATTTCACATAGAACAGTTATATCACACCTTAACTCATTATGTAAGGGGAGTAAAGAATTTGTTGTGTGTTTCTCTCAATCACTTTGGCCATTGTTTCACTCAGTCATTCTGGCCATATAGCCCTTCTTTGCAATTATGAATGTGAAGTCATCAGAAGGGGCTCTGGTAACTAAACTCTAGATCCCATCAGTGCAAAACAAATGTGGGTGGAGGCTGGAGCCCATATTTTACAAAAAGAGGCTAGGAAGCCTGGGTTTGTCCAGCTTGAAGAAAGGAATGTTGGGGTCACCTTATTGCCGTGTGTGACAGTGGCAGAAATTGGGGTAGAGGTATATTAAAGTTTAAGGACTCAAAGAGAGATCAGCAGCTTCACTTGGATTGGATTTCACAAAAATTTCACTATGAGAAAAGTTTTTGCAGGTGCCTGAAGCCATCGACTTTGCTCGTCCTGAAAGCAGTATGGAGGATGACTGCAGTTCAGGTGAGCTTTTCAGTTAAATGCTTCTCAAAGGGTAAGCTTCTGCTTCAAGAAACCTATTTGCATTCATTGTCACAAAGCAGAGGGAAGCATCATAAATTATGCATTCACAAACTTCAAAAAATTCTGAGAAAAAAAAAAAGTAAACGGCTGGATGATGAAACAGTTTGAAGCTCCAAGCCCAACCCTTCAAAGACATCTGCCCAGCAATTTGCTACATAGAGCTGGAATAAACAGCAACCTTTCTGGAAAAAAAAAATAATCAAGTTCTTGCCCTTGTAGGTGTACTTCTGCTTTTTGAATGTGTTGGAAAGAGGGGCAGATGGAGCTGTGCAATGGTGAAGGTGGTGTGTGAATCTATCAGCTTTAGTGGAACTATTTGGACTTTCATCAACTGAGGCAGAGGTACCTATTGTTTTGGCAAAGAAAAGTACTCACTCCATATGAGTCTACCCCTCTTAGTTAATTCAGAATTCCAGCTGAAGGAATCTGTTTGGTGTGGAGTATAGATTTCCAACCTAATTTAGATGTCTGAAGTTAGACACCATGAGTCTTCATTCTCTCCTTGTAGTTGAGTGTTGGCAGTCATTCAATGACAGTGAATGAGGAGTTCCTGAGGCCAAGTAGAACGCAGTCCTCCAGATCATGTTCAAATCAGCTGATAAAAAAAAAAAGAAACATGCTTGGAGAGTCACAGTGGTCAGAGGAATCCAGCTCCCAATCCCTTGTTCTAACCAGGGAAATGCCAGAAAACATGCACTATTCTAACTGTGAAGATGAATACTCTTGTCACATCTCTGTCCATGTAAAAATGAGAGCAGCAGACAGAAATGTGCTAGCACTGGAGAAGAGAAGATTGATCATATTTGACTGTCAAAAAGCTGCAAATATAATAGTAGTGTGCATATGGAAAAATGGATGTAGTTTTCCTGAGATCAATTCCCCACAAGTAAGAAGTAATTAAAGAAATACTGCAGCTTTGCATTTTCACTGTCCCCCTTCTCTTCCCCTCCCCCTTAAAAATCCAGTCCAGGGTATAGGAAACATGGTAACACTGTTTAACTTTGTTTCTTGGGACACAGTATTTTCTAAAAAAGCCTTCACATATGTTTATTTATTTATTTTCCATTACAGGCCAATTTCCTAAAGACCACTATATGACCAAGGGTTACATAGCAGCTGGTCTAAAATTGGATATTGCAGCCTCTTTAAGCCTGAAGAAATCCATCATAATCTGTATCAGCTAAGCCCTTTTTGGTTTCTGCTTACAAACAGTTGGATACAAGAAACTGCTGTCTGTTAAATGGTCCATTCAGCTACTGCTTAGCTTGTATGCACTCACCAACTTTGCCGCATTTGAAACTGGCGCACTATGTATTTTCTAATTTAGTTAGGAAGGTGTAGAGGTGTGTTGTGGTTTAAACCCAGCTGACAACTAAGTACCACACAGCCGCTCACATTCTCCCCCCTAGAATGGGGGAAAGAATGAGGATAAAAGTGGGAAAAATTGTGGGGTGAGATAAAGACACTTTAGTACATAAAGCAAAAGCTGCACACACAAGAAAAGCAAAACAAAGGATTGATTCACCACTCCCCATCAGCAAGCAGGTGTTCAGGCATTCCCTGGAAAGCAGGGCTTGAGCACACTTAACAGCTACTTGGAAAGACAAATGACATCCCTTCAGCTGTTCTTCTCTTCCTTCTTCTTCCCCCAGCTTTATATGCTGAGCATAATGTGATATGGTCTGGAATATCCTTTTGGTCAGCTGAGGTCAGCTGCCACAGCTGTGTCCCCTCCTACCTTCTTGTGCATTCCCAGCCTACTCACTGATGGGGTGGGGTGAGAAGCAGAAAAGACCTTGTCTGTGTGCAAGTACTGCTTAGCAGTAACTAAAGCACCCTTGTGTTATCAACACTATTTCCAGCACAAATCCAAAACATATTCCAGCACAAATCCAAAACATAGCCCCATACTAGCTACTATGAAGAATATTAACTCTACTCCAGTCAAAATCAGAACAGAGTGATATGATCCATTAACAATTAGAAGGAAACAGCAAGAGTGAAAAGGTGCTGATCAGAATGCAACTCTAGCCCTAAGACTTAGGAACCAAAAATTAAAGGCAAACATTAACAGGAAAATCAGGTGGGCACAGCTTTTGAGAGGTGTAAATTTCAATTCTAGTTTCTCATTGCATAACGTATAACGATGTAGGTCACAGTCTAAGCTAGGAGGAGTTACTCAGAAAGAAAACAAATTTTCCATGTCACCTCTGAAAGTTAAATTGAAAAATGAGGGATGATTAAAAAAAATAGAACAATTCTTCAGAAAAGACAAATCTAATAAAGTTGGGAATTGTGACTCTTAAAAAAAAATTTATAAGAATATGAATCACGTAATGAGTATGGGCATAATTATGCTAATGGAAGCAGTCATGTTACTCTGGGAATGATTATGCTAAGCCTCTGAGCATGCCCTATATAAATTTGTGGTTTTCTTAAACCTGAGCAGTCTGAAACAGAAATAACTATTCTTTCAGTGAGAAAAATAGAGAAGTATGGGGAAGGGGAGGGCAAGGTCATTTCCATCTATCCAATATAATATGACTATAAATATTTCAGAGCTGTTGTATATATTCTGTGCTAGGTGCCAGTCCTATTTTACCAAAGTGGAGTCAGGAGTGCTGTCAAACCCCCAGTCTAGAGATAATCTCATATCATTATTTAGTACTTATGTTAGAAAAACAGACAGAAAAAAAAATAACCCATCCCTTATTGAATTCAGTACAAGCCCTAAGGAGCAGATTATGCTTCCAGATAAAGGTCTTGCTACTATCCAACAAAAATATATTACTTCTCCCCTCAAACAGGAATGCTACAATCTGCTCTAGCCTTACAATGTGGGATGCACGCCACCTCCTCTGCATCAGCTCAGTTATTAACACTTGGTAACTTCCTACTCACTGCAGTCCCTTCCTGCTCACAGGGGGAGTGGGAAGCTTCTGCTTTCTTCTACGGAGTGTACCAAAGAAAGATCTAAGTAGGGCATATAATATCACAGGGAACTTCATATCCCATTTATTTAGACATCATGACCTTGACCTACATAAAGGGCTTAAGATTGTTCTGAGAAAATCTTTATTTCTTACCTTTTTAGTTTAATTTTTATTCAAGAAAACTGTGACTTACCTAGCCTTGATCTATATTCTCAAAAAGTGTAAAGGAACCCTAAAGATGATGATTATTTTCCTTAGGAACAGAAGGATAGAAGAAATCTCAGATGAAAATTAAATTTAAACACCAGGTTGGCTCAGCATGTCAGGCTGCAACACTGACACCATAACTGGAGCAATGTCTAATGCAGAGCCACTTTTGTTTTTCAGAGGCATATTACAAGTAAACACAGAATCGCCAAGAAGACCATGCAGCAGAACACCATTCACATGTGGCAGCAGCTGCCTGGGGAGCATAGGACTGACATGCTGAGAGACAGGGTGATTCAGTGATGCCACTGAGGCATCATTGTTGTGCAGAGGAACAGAAGGGTAGAACCTAGAAGGGTACTCGGCAGCAATCTGTTCTGCGCTTTTCAGACACCTAACATTGTGCCTGCTTCTACTTCCCTGGAACACAACAGGACCCTGTGATTCAGCCCAGCATGGCTGAATCAAGGCAATGAACAAAAAGAGTTTTTCTTATTTCTCCCTTCTTAATTGAATTAGGGTGCTGTCTGTGTCTTTGAAATATATAAAGTTATATTCTTCTGTTTCGCATGAGTAGATTAACAGCAATTACACATGAAGTGTTGAGCCCAGAGAAAAGGAGGTTCCTCATCCCTTGCCTCCCTCTCAGAACCTTCCAGTACCTTTCCACCTGAAAATGGCTCATAAAGCCTGAATTCCCTAATCAGGATATTTTTCATTTGAAGGAAAATAGCTGTTGCAGACAGATTCATTTATCTTGCTTATTCTAAGTAACATTGCTTTTCATTGAGTAGCATCAAAATAGCCCAGTAAGACACATTCCTCAAATAATGTGATATCGAATCATACGGGTGTTCTTTTCTCCTACAAGTGTACCAAAGCTTTCTTACACCTCCTTGACACCTTACAAGAGTCCCAGTAGATTTTCCAACAGCACTGAATGTCCCCAATATTTTGAAGCAATGTACTTCAAAACTGTAAAAAATGCAAAACCTGAAGGGGAACAATTTCTCAGAAAGCCAACCAAACTATTAACTCTTACTATGACATTAAAAAAAAAAAAAGAAAGAAAAAATGATAGGCATCTTGAACCAATTAAAAACACTTTATTGTAGTCAAAGCCAATTCTTGATACAGAGCTTCAACTCTCATTTCTTTCTTGCTTTGGCAGGAAAGTATTTTAAGAGTTTTTTCTTTATCAAGGGAAAAATGTTTTACTTCTATTTTCTTCAGACTTAAAAATGGTTACACCTAAGCAAAGTTAAAATAAGAAAAAAAAAGTCCTACAACATTTAGGCAATAACAAGCACAGAACTTTTTCTGCTGTGACAAAATAAGTTTCTTAAAGCCATGAGAAGCTGAACTGAAGTTTTGTCAGCAATTTCTGCTACCCCTGCTCTCCTGTCAGAGGCAGGACTGGATAAAAATACCTAGACCTTGAGAGCTTTTCAGTTCAGAAAGTAGCAATTACAAATTCAAATTTAGACCTACATAAAGAAGACGTAACTAGAATGGATACCTCACATCAGGCTGGACTGAGTGTGTGAGTCATGACAAGAGGAGTTAGGACCAATATCTAGTCACTGAGGGTCTGGACTTATTCTCTGTATCTCTACAGATAACAAATTGTCACCCTCTAAATTTAAAGCTGTGGTTCCCAAAATTGGATCAGTGAGACTAGTGGGCTCTGGAGCTTTCATCCCTGAAACGAGGGTAATATTATCTGTTCATACATTTGAGGACAGGTAAGACACACACACTTGTTAACAGAAAAGTAGAGATGTCAGTAAGATAACATCTTCTAGAGCGGTAACATGTGAAGTTTGAGTATCGAGAAGCATAAAGAATCTGCCTAGACCCAGTTAGTCCCTAGTATCCTTAACAGTCCCATCAGAATTGTGAGATGTGGTAGAAAGCCCTTTTTCTTCTTAAGCAAGAGAGGGGCAAGATATAAGGTTGCATAAGCATCAGCTCATCAGCACCTACGCCCCTTGCCACACAAGATCTCTTCTTGAGTCAGCAGCACACTGGGCTGATTTTCTTATCTATTTCTATTGCATATAGTGTGGTTTCTGTATTAAACGGGATTTTTAGAGGTTCAGTTTTGCATCTTACTGTCAACCCCTACACACACTTTGGTTTTTACAGAAAGCACTTTTATTCTCTTGGATCTATAGTACTATTGAGTAAGCCTTTACTGAAATTGGTTTTGGTTTTGCTCTCTTTTATCTTTTTAACGCTATTTCTCACCAAATTGACTTGCAGATGCTAATACTTTGACAACTAGAGAAAAAGGTATGTCTGAGTTGTCATCTTGCAGTCAGCTTTCCCAGATGCAAAAAGGAGTGCTTCCCCATCAATTTATTTAACTTTTTGCCTACCTATCTGCTTTTCAAAAGCTGTCTTTAAGATTCTTTTATGGACATACAGCTCTTAAGCATTTAAGAAGCTTCTATCCATGCAAGATGTATAGCCTTTAATAGAAATTATGTAGTTAATGCCCCATGCAATTCTTGGACTTTTTTAAAAACTATAGCTGGGCAATTTGTACTTGCTGAAATGTGGTCAAAGTTCTCTGTAAAACGTCAGTAGGGGAATTATGGAATCTCTTTGCACAGTAACTCACTTTTACAGACTGAGCCTACATTGCTCTTATCTTTCCGTATTAGACTTGATATCTTGTGTCAAGAATTTCAACCTCTAGCTTCTATCAAAAGATAAATGACAGCTGTCTCTGAATTAATGGAACATGAGAGCAGATCACTGCTCTGCACCCTGTATCCCATCAGATGTTTAAGTCTGCACTCACCTGACCTGACCTTACTATTTCCTCTTTTCCAATCTTTTTTCTGGTGATTGAGAAAGGTGAGGGAAGAGTTCAGCACCCATGCAAGTTTTTTTTGTCACACACCACTGTGCCATCCATCAGTAATTCTCTGTCCCTGTAAAACCAAGTAGGTATTTTGATAAAAATTGGTCATTTGAAAAATAGAGCAATAGTCTCTGAACTTCACAGGAAAAACTTTTATTCTTATTCTTCTCGTGATATGTCCAATAATATTTTTTTTCTTCCTGTGGTATAATGTGGTCTCAGCTTTGTTAATCTGGATAAACCAGCAGGTGTTTCATTGCATAGGGTATAAAAACACAACCTGCATCACCTCACCCCAAATAGAAAAAAACATTAGAAATTATGACCTTAAAGTGTTTCTGAAACAACGGACTAAAATTTTAACACTCTAGGTTTTGTGCTGTTAACCAGAATCTTGACTATGCAGCCAATAAGAATTTGAACCAGCAACTACATATATTTTATATGCAATAAATAATATGAATACATAGATGTGTATATATATATATGTAATATGTATATATTTCTGTGTGTGCATATGATATTAAAATATAAACAACTATTTGTATTATTCTGAGAAGTTCCAAAGTAAAGTTACGAAGAAGCCCAGCTTAAAAGCAAGACTTGGAAAGTAGATTAAACCAGGATCTGTATTTAAACCAGACAAGTAAATTTATCCAAATGTCCCAGTATGAAAGTAATGATGGAAGGGGCCTTAATTAGGATAAATGGGGCACCAGTAAGCTTTCTATAAACTGTGGTCCAGACTGCAGAGTATCCTTTCCAGTACAGCAGAAGCCTGAGAAGATGATGAATATTTGGGAATACAGGCCTCAAAGCTGTTCTGTGTTACAATCTTGGATGGATTGTGATGGACAGCTATACATCAGAGTACAGCAGAATTTGCAACCGTAAGAAGGAATAGAATAGTGAGTATATCAAGACATTCATAAACATACTTTAAAGAATAACCTCTGTTTCACAAGCAGGATGAAGGTGATGGGCTAACCTAAACCTCACACTCACATTTTTAAAAGATCAGTCATCCAATTGCTCACACAAAAAAATGTCACAGTACTTATGTTCCTAATTTTAATACACAGCTGCTACAATGGCTTTGCAATGTGAGTATTTATGTGTTTGACTGGCTAGATTTCATTTTCTGTTAATTATGTCAGTCATATCCCAGTCAAGATAACTGAGATAGATACATAAAGCAAAATAGATCTTACGTTAAACATAGGAAAAGCAGACATGTGAGCAGATTCTTTGAGAATAAGATACTTACTTTACAGTCTCTGAGATTATAACATGGATGCTAAAAATGTATGAATATTTGTATGTACATTACTGTGCATGAATTTTTAAACAGCAGTCTTTTTCATTTCGAATTCCACTCTATAGCAATATGAGGAAAAAATTTCCATATAAATGGAGATACAGGCAGAGTGAAAGTGTGTGGATGAGGCCAAAATTAGAATAAAAAGAGAATTTCATTTTTCAGTGATCTGAACTTGACATTTTCATAAGCTTCTCTTATGGTCTGTAAACAAAATAAGAACAGAATCAATGTCTGCTGTTTTTAAATCCGGTCTCAGAGGCTCAATACAGAAGAATGACATTTGGCCTCATCAGAATAAGAAACTGGCTCTGTATGTGCCTCTGGTACTTGTGCTCACTTGTACACGTCTCTTGAGCATTGCAAGTGTACTTCTGAACTGTAGAGAATGCAGAGAGCAGGGTCTTTCATCTCTATGCACAATCTAAGGCTTTTTTGCTTTCTCTTTGACTGTTTGAATGCAAACAATATGCATTATTTTTATACACTGAAGTGATAGAAATGAGTGCTTATGTATAGGCATTCTTCTGTGAGTGAAACATACTAGCCGTAATTAATAGAAATACAATATTGGAAATGCTTAGAGTCTTCAGACATACACATGAGTAGGTATTGGAAAAACACTGTTTATTCAAATTCTTTGTATGACTTTAGCATTATAGCATTAGTTCACACGATTTATGAGACTGATAACTTCAGCGAAGGTGCAAACAGTTGCAGCTTTGTCAGTTCTAATGAAGCTAAAGCTCAAGACCAGGTTCGCATACTGGATTCAAATGTGACCTGTGGCTCTACAAAGACCCTCAATATTTAGTTTACTGGTATGAATACTAGGTAACATGTGTTACCTAAATCACACTAATAGCAGAAAAATAAACCAACAGTACAGTAATTAAAAGTAGAAAGTGAAGAGACTAATTATAAACTGCTTTGCTTATTAGCAGCACCAAATGGAGCTAAAAATTTGTATACTGATTTTATATATTTTGTAGCCTGAAGAATACCACAGTATTTCATAAACGATATGTGCACAGCACCCTGAAATGACATTGGTGGGGAATGGCAGCCAAACCTCAGCCTAATGCCACAGGCACAAACCTCTTTTTTTTGACAATGAATAATGTAAATGTGAGTGTCTTCACCAAACCAAAGGAACCGTATCATTTTGAAGTGCCATGGAAAAGAGTCAAAGGTGCAGCCTAAAGCCTGGGGGCCAGCAGATGTCAACACATTTTGAAAGAAATAAAGTAGCTGACTACAACCAGCATTGTCTTTTTCAGGAATGAAAGGGAAAATTGAAATTTAGACCCAAACTCAAAGGTTGTGCATGTGAATGGACAGCTTTATGCAAGTCCGCATTCAAGCTTTTTTTTTTAAACTTTGAAGAAATTAGTCACTAATGTTTGATTCATTACCAATGTAACATAAAAAAGCCTACGCAGTAATAGTTTACTTGTGCTCTGGTCTTCCCTTCAGAGTTACAAATGTCAAAAACATCATGCAAATCTGAGTTTTCTTTGAAGTGAAATTGGAAAATTTCCTCAGACACAGAACTGGCATTTGTTAGATAAGGATGTACACCCAGGCCTTCCAGACACTTTCTCTACTGCTGCAAGGATGCACAGCTGTGGTTGGAAGATGACTTTCAGTAGGAAGAAGTGTAGAGGACATGGAGCAGATGCGGGTGTGTGCTTCAGTTATAGATCCAGCAAGCACCAATGCATCTATAGGTACAATTCCTGGTAGAGTTTTGCTTGTGGTAGAGTTTTTTCGATCTGCATTTGTGTGGCGCATGACTCAGGTTATTTGCCATGGGCCAGATCACCAAATTAAGCTCAGCTTTGCTCAGAGTTGTGGTTTAAGTCCTGTGTTACAACGTGTCATTCTTAAACAATAAATAGTTTCTACATTTATTAACAAAGCAAAAAGGAAGTTTCTGGTAACAGGGAAAAGCCTAGAAACTGCTAGTACGAAGTTCTTATAATCATAAAGGGGAAAAAATTTATTATTTTTTATTCTCATAATTTTCAAGGCATGGGATCTTAAATTTAAGGGCTGTAAAGGGAAGTACTTAAAGAATGATGAGTGAAAGTCATATGGTTAGATAAATTGCCCATGTTTCAGCTTTTCACCCTTCCTTTGGTGTCTGAGCAAGAACATTTTGTGTAATATTTCTTCCCTTGAGGTAAACCATCATGAAATAAGAGCATTTTCACAGAACAGGAGTACGCTGTGAACCAGCAAGATGAATTTGGAAGGAATACAAGAGTGAATTTTTGTGAAATGGAATCCTTATTGACTTTTTTCTCATTCTGCAGCATTAAATAAAAAAACTTATTTACATTTAGCTTTATTCAATCACATTGAAGTGGTTTAGTTTGTTGGTGTTTGGGGGGAATGTTTGTTTGGTTGGTTTGGTTTGTTTTGCAACTTTGCTCTTCTTAGTATGATATTCTGCCACTTTCTCCAGCTTGAATTGTTAATGCCAGTCATTCTACATTGCATGATCTTTTGATTTGACACTGTTGAAGATTTCACAGCATACTGGTGTGTACCTCCGCAACCTGAAACAGCATAATGTGGGACTCACATTCAGGAAGCTCTAGTTGGGTCAGTGAGGTCAGGATGTGGCTGTGTGGAATGGGCAAGGTAGAGAATCGTTGAAGAAAAGGTGACTCTAGCTTTTCATGTCTACCTTCAGACAGCCATGGGAAAAGTGGGAAAAGTCTCTGCACAGTCTGATGTACCATTGCATTTTTTGCATGCTCTTGCACAAACACATAGGCAGATGAACAGCCAAGAGGGAGTGCTTCTTGCACCTATTAAGGATTTAATAGGACACAATCTAGCTCTGCGTAATTAGTCAGTGATACTAATTCACATTACAGTGATCACTATTATTAATGAGAGGAAGCAGCATAGTGAGAGATTAGCAAGCAAATCTTTTTGTCCAAAGGGTTTGGGTCATAACAGCCAGCTGCTGGTGTGTACTCCCTTAACTTCAACCATGGAGGCAGGGTCACTGATGAGCCTTCTGTTGTGAGAAAGGATCAGGAAAGCGGTTTATTCACTAACAGGAGCAACATTTATTTTCTTCTTGGTGTTGTTGTTGGTTTGTAGGGTACAGCACCAACTAAAGAAACCTTCTGCCAGAGAAAAGGAAAGTAAATAAAGCATCTGTGGAGTAGAAAGGGAAATTTTATAAGGAAGAACCCAATGTCTTTCTTCGAAAAGGTGCTGTGCACATCCATATGCTCAATATATCTCTCTAGGATTACTTCAGGTGAGTGCTGAAGTGTTCCTCAGAGTTATGCTAAAAAAAATACTACTTGTGGAAGTGAAAAAGCAGTATTATAGGTAAAAAAGAATCCAGCCCGTGGAAGCAGAAGTGGAAATGGTTGCAATGAATCACAATTTATTTTCTTATGCAAACACTGAAGATAGATTGCCTGTTCAGATACAATATATGCTGGCTAAATTTCATCTCAGCACAGTGTATCACTGTTATTCAACCAGCCACAGTAGGCATGCAATTATCTGAAGGACACATCTACAAAGTGATTCCGATGCAGAAAGTTGCCTGAGACTCCTTACACTGTAATAATATAATTATGTAAACATTATGATGGATCTATGGAACTGATGGGCGGGGGTAGAGTAGTTGATGTCATCTACCTGGACTTGTGCAAAGCGTTTGACACTGTCTCACATGGCATCCTTGTCTCTAAATTGAGAGGCATCAATTTGATCGGTGGACCACTCAGTGGATAAAGAACTGGCTGGATGGCTGCATGCAAAGAGTTGTGGTCGAAGGCTCTGTGTCCAGATGGAGAGCAGTAATGAGTGGTGTCCCTCAGGGATCGTTGTTGGGACCTGTCTTGTTCAACATCTTTGTGGGTGACATGGACAGTGGGATTGAGTGGGCCCTCAGCAAGTTTGCCGATGAGACCAAGCTGGGTGGTTTGGTTGGTACGTTGGAGGGAAGTAATGCCATCCAGAGGGACCTTGACACGTTTGTAAGGTGGGCTGATACCAATCTAATGAAGTTTAACCATGCCAAGTGCAAGGTCCTACAGCTGGCTCAGAGCAATCCCAGGTACAGCTACAGGTTGGGCAGAGAAGAGACTGAGAGCAACCCTGAGAAGGATTTGGATGTATTGGTAGATGAAAAAATGAACATGAGTTGGCAGTGTGTGCTCACAGTCCAGAAAGCCAACCATATCCTGGGCTGCATCAAAAGGATCGTGACCAGCAGTAGGTCCCTGCCCCTCTACTCTGCTCTTGTGAGACCTTACTTGGAGTATTGTGTGCAGTTCTGGTGTCCTCAACATAAAAAGGACATGGAACTGTTGGAACAAGTCCAGAGGAGGGCCATGAGGATGATCAGGGACTGTAGCACCTCCCATATGAAGATAGGCTGAGAAAGTTGGAGCTGTTCAGCGTGGAGGAGAGAAGGTTGCGTGGAGACCGCATAGCAGCCTTCCAATATCTGAAGGGTTCCTATAGGGATGCTGGGGAGGGACTCTTCATTAGGGACTGTTGTGACAGGACAAGGAGTAACAGGTTCAAACTTAAACGGGAAGTTTAGATTGGTTATGAGGAAGAAATTCTTTACTGTAAGGGTGGTGAGGCACTGGAATGAGTTGTGCAGGGAAGTTGTGAATGCTCCATCACTGGCGGTGTTCAAGGCCAGGTTGGACAGAGGCTTGGGTGACATGGTTTAGTGGGAGGTATTCCTGCCCATGGCAGGGAGATTGGAACTAGATGATTTTAAGGTCCTTTCCAACCCTAACTATTCTATGATTCTGTGATTCTATGATTGCACACTAGAACTCTTACTGATCCTTGCTACCAAACATGACATCATTATTAATAAAAATGTAATGGAAAAGCAATAAATATGCAAAATAATAGCATATTAACCTAAACAGCACCAACAAATTGCACAGCTTAGCATAAAATTGAAAACCTCTAACTAAACACTGTGTAGTTTGTTCATATTCTGAGCAGTCAGGGATCATGCATAATGCAACAGTGCAACTGCTAACAACAGCCTCATGAAGATAATTTAAGCTAGAGCTGGACAAGCGCCAGGAAATCTGCCTAGAGAGCAAATGCTGAGCTCTTCTTCTCTTTTTAAGTGAAAGAGCTCTGAGTTTAGCTCTCTGTCCCAGGTGAGTGTTATTATAAGGCAAAGGATCATTTTAAAAGTGAAGGAAAAGATGAACAGCTACTAAATGATACAAATATGTATGCATAGATTAAAAACCAAAAGTACAAACAAAAAACTAACTAAAAATAACAATCAAAAAAAAAAAAAAAAACCTAGATGAACCCAGACAGCTTGGAAAAATGGAAAAAAATAATGCAAGAAAAATTATGAGGAAAAGAGGCATTCTGTTGCCAAATGTTATTCATTAAATGAAATGCATTACACTGCAGAAAGGAATCCAGAGAATGTCAGACAACATCACAAAGAAAGGTTAGACTAATATTGTTTAAAGCCAGCTTCATATTTTGTATCCCTCTGAATTCTGAATATTTACAGTTTATATGCACAACATTTTTATATAACAGCTTTTTTTATAATTAGGAAGCAGCACTACTAATGAGAATGAAAAGCATGCAGTTCAAGCAGAAATAGCAGGCCTAATGCAGAAATTACTTGTGGAGTTTTGGCCTATGTTATGCAAGAGGTCAGACTAGCTCCTTCAAATGGTCTCTTCTGACCTCAGAGTCTAAAACACTCACACATTTTAGCTGACAGAGGCTTTTCATCACTCTTAATCTTTTTTTTTTTTTTTTCCCTTTTTGCAGTGGGATGAGGGAAGAGGTACCTGAATTCTTAAATTCTTTTTTTTTTTTTTCCCCAAGAATAACATTAGTCTTTACAAGGACCCAGTGAGTCAAAGGCAGTGTAGAGAATCTGAGTCCCTGGCTTGGACAGTGCAGTGCCCTCAGCAAGGCTGTGCTGTCCAACATCCAAAGGTCCCAGCAGCTGTTGGAAGAATTTGACATAAGACGCAGAACTTGCAAGGATGCCTCTGTTTTAAGCAATTCTAGGGCCCCAGGGAGCATATTTTAATTTTATTATTTTTTTTTTCTGTTTCCAAAACTTATCTGCTGAAATTTCTGTTTAATGAGAAATACAAAAGGTTTAACTTACTTGAGTGCAGTCAACACACACACACACACACCCCAACCTAAATATCTTGCAAACCACAATTCCTGTGATTTAGTCACAATTGGATATGCAGAAAATTATAAACAGTGTTTCTATCATTTGCTAACTGTGAATTACCTAACAGCGTTTGAAAGGTGCATAAACCTTTCACTGAAACTGGCCTGAATTTGAAGTCTCAAGCTAGAGGAGATTTGAAGGATTTCATAATAAAATAATGAAGATTAAAAGTTATTTAGCACTTTTATTCAAAACACTGAGAAAAATTCAGGTAATCCTTATCCCTCTTTGTGATATATTTAAGTGTTGGTGAACCCTCTGGAGAGTCAGCATGCACTTGTTCATGATTGTTCTCTTCATGCTATGACTCTGAATTAGGAATACTCTTCAAAGTGATTTTATTTGTATACAGTGTTCGTAGCTCCCAGAATTTTATTGCAATAGTTGAGGTTTATGTCATATCCTTAACAATTAAATCTGTGGGTATCACAGATTTTTGTAAGGTTTTTTCGAATGCTCATCAGTCAGGAGGACAGAACAAAAACGTCCTAGAAAAGAACCTCAAAATGTTTAAGTAGTCCTTATCAAGCTTTGTGGTTTCCTAACAGCAGACTCAACTCCTGAAGATTTAGGATTCTTCAGAACACTCAGACAATAAATACACTGTTCTGCTCTACCTCCCAATGTCAAGCTTTGACTTTGCATATGCACAGAAGTGAAAGCTACCTCATCTTACCACAGAACACATGTCAGTGTGAGAAGGGGGTAACCTAAGGAACTGAGATACGGAGAGGTGAAATGACTGAGTATAAGAAGCTAGCCAGACCAGAGGCAAAGCAAGGCAAAAATCTCTGATTCTGAAACCAAAGTCCATCCGGATTTTTTTTTTTCTTTTTCAGATAAAATATTCATTTCATACTGATATATTAAGGACATAAATACTGACATATCTTACCACTTCAGCATGGTGAGATCTTTTAGTTAAACACTAGAGCTAAATTCCATCACTTTGGCTTTTTCCCCACTAGTGATTCAGAAATGAAACTTCTTTCAGAGAGAATTTTCCAGGCAGCAAGTGATATCCTGAGCTGCAACAATGTTGGTGGTTTTGACTGTTCAGTCAAATTCTTGCTCCTTCCCAAGTTCTTCTTGTTGGAGGTGGAGAAGGAAAAAGGAAGAGAAACATATTACGCATCCTTAGTGTTCCTATTTAGCTTCACAAAAACTGCCATGGGTGTCTTAGATTGATGTGCAGCCTTTATTCACAATATCCCCTACTGAGTCTTTCCATAAAGTCCACACAATTTACATTGTTAGGAGTATGGCACTGAATTCAACAGACTGGAATAAATCATACAGAAGGGACTAGATAAGTGTACAGAAAATAATAGTAGGAACGAAGAAAGAACAGCTCTTATTTGTCCTCCTTAAAAGAGGAACCAAGTGATAATTGAATGACATGACAGGTCGTTGAGTTGAATGACAGGATCAGAAATACACCATGAATATATAACAGATGTAGAAGTACATAAATAAGTTGTGGAACTTATTTCTAAAGGAGATCACTGGAGACCAAGAATAAACTGAGATACTGGGAGGAATTACACTTTCTCAGAGATACTGACAATGCTTGCATTTCCTATAAGGTGAAACAGCAGAGCCTGAAGCATCTGCAAGCCCAGGACATCCTCTGCTCCAGCTACCGCCCATGAATATGCCCACTTTGCAGATGATGTCATTGCCTGCCAACAATCTATTTGAAGATGTCAATTGCTATCAGATCTACTGGCCATACTTGGGCTCCTAGAGCCTGTCATGCTGAAAGAGACCCCAAGCACCTTTGTCCCCAAGGACATGTGTTAGCTCAGGCTGACCCCTGTCAGTCACATTCACAGGACGTAATTGGGTCTAATTTCAGGAAGCAGCTGAAGCAAGCACAAAAAGACAGTTTTGGAAGGAAAAGGAGTAAATACATCTAGGGACAAAAGGCGCTAAAGGATCAAGGAGGAACTTCTCCAGAAGCAAGAATTTTTCCTTCACTGGTTTTTGAGCTTTTGCTGAGTAACCGGACCATATGGGCTTTCCACCTGACCTGGCATTGCTGTCTCTGTGTTTCTAGATGTTAAAGTGATATTTGACAGAAAAACATGTTATGATTCCTCTACTAAATGATTTATTTTATTAACTTTGGGACACAAATGTCCTCCTAAGTGCCAGGTATATATCTGCTACAAGAGCATGACATCCTTTTCTCCATGTATTGGTTGTATACGTGGAAGTTCATTCTGTCAAGATTTTCGGGTTTTACAGATAAGGACAAAGACGGCTTCACCTTTTCTCCATCAACCTTTCCACATAACATATCGTAACCTATTTGTCGTGTTTGCCACATCTGAGACAGGAGCTGCACACAATAGCTACAACAATTTAAACAGTAAGTTTGGTAACTTTCTCATTTCCTCTAAACCATAGGCAATTGAAGTTCAGGAACTCAGAACCATAAAATGGTGAGATTTTATGTTGCAAAGGACAGAGATGGCACTCATCTTCATGCTATTGGAATTTCTGTAGAATAAAAAAATAAGTTGAAAAGGAATAATATTGCATATTTGCATTACAGTCAATGCTCCCCATATAGATAACTAAATCTATAGTTAATGTACATACAAATACATGTGCATATGTGTATGTGTGTGTATATATACGTATAAGTTCATGACTGCTGTTTTCTTCTCTACTTTTAACAAAAGCACATCTTTGAGAGGGCAGGACAGCTTTCATTAAGACAAGGATTTCAAGACCAAATGCAGTGTTTGCTGTTTTGAAGCCCCCCAACAATGGAAGAAAATGCATATTCTATATTATACTTTGTCACAGAGTTTATCTCCTTGGATTTCAGAGCACAAAAGAAATAATTTAGAATAGGCACAGCTCTACTTTAGCATCTGAACAAACATGAATACTGTAGATAGCAAGAGCTAAATCTTGCTATTTATTTCATCAGGAGTTTCAGTAATAACTCATAGACATATTAAATCCTGCATTTTAAACACAGTCTTAATTCTCAGTTTCCTAATTGTTTTCTGTTCTAACAATGATTTTTCTTTTATGCATTGTAACATGAAAGAAGGTTTTTTTCCCCTTAGTCTAACTACCTAGATTTCAGCAGAAACTGTGATACTTGAGTCCAGCCTTACACATTGCTACAACTCTTCAACTGCAACAAGAGACAGATGTGGCTATTCAGCAAGGCTTATTTATGTACAGTGAAGCAAGTGAATAATAAAACACCTGAGCGAAGAACTTACTCCAAGAGACAGATTTTTATTTCCTGCATATTTGCTTAAACAAATTGTTACTAAGATAATATAGAAGTACTATGGAGTGATCACTTGGTGTGATCATTGCATTTAATTTTTTAGGTTTTTATTTTTTAATACAAATATGTCTTATGAAATTTGGCAAGATGTTAGGGAAAATGTAAACCACAAGTTGTGGAGAAGCATTCTTTCTGCATTTGAAAATTGTAAGGTTACACTTACAAAGAAGAAGAATAAAAATAAGCTCTAGCAGTGTTTTACATTGCAACTGTGCATTCTAAATACAGTGCAAAACCTTTCATAAGCTTTTTGCACAACCAGCGTTGCTGCAAACAGATAGCCATTAGTGCTGTAACTATGGATTGTACATTAAATATACTCTAACCACATGGTACTTCCTTTCGGTAGAAAAGGAATATCAGCCTTTATTTGCAGCCTTTGAATCTAGCAAGTATCACTAGAGATGATTCTTACTGCAGCAGAATCTGATGCAACAGGTCTGGTATGAAAAGAAGGGTCTACATCTCTTATGTTAATGGTTTCTGGAATGTGGTAAAAGGGATCCAAAAAAGGAAGAACATACTTCTTCCTCCACCTTTGCTACTGCAGCATGTAAGAGAATAGAGAGAGGTCTGTCTTGTGGTTTTCCCACTACCACAAAAGAGTCCTTTAAGGACTGACAATTAGCACTCAATCAAGACTTCATTGACATGGCTACTAACTGATGTCCAGAGAGAGACACTTGTCAGCTGTGAATTTGCCTTTGTCTCTTCAATCTTTCCCTCTCCTCTATCTCTAAGGAATGCAGCTGGCAATTTCTCCCACATGCTTGTAGTAAATCAGGATGTAAGCAGACCCTCTATGGTCCACAGAAACAGACAGCCCTGTGTTCTTCTGTATGTCTGCTAAGGAGAAGTGAAAGCTGTCACAGGGGAAAGTCCAAGTATGCTCATAAAGGATCTTGTTAGTTTTACTACTGGTATTCAATATGCTTCCTCAGCTTGATGAAGAGCCTCTTTGGAAAACTAGCTTCCTCCTCTCCCTTTCCCAAATTACTTCCCTCTCTCGCCCCATGCCTTCTTGGGCTTCCCCACTCCCATTTCTGAATCTCAGTTCACTTCTAGTACTGCTCTTCATGTAAGCCTGCACTGAAATTCATTGTTATCTAGTACAAAGAATCCATCTCAAGACACTGCAGTACGTGTTTCTTATGCGTTGGCACAGAGCATTAAGGACAAAGGCACACTGTACAGTAACATGATTGTTTTTATTCACCTGTTTATATTCTAACAGAAACTGGAAATCATCTTTCAACTCATTTTGCATCTGCCTTTTGCAAGCCTGCTTTGCAATATTTCTAAGGCTAAGCTGGAGAGGGCTTTAAACAACCTGGTCTAGTGGAAGGTGAGCACCTTACAGGCACCTGAGCTCTTGAGGTCCAATAATGCTGCAGCAACTTTTGGCAGAGTTTACTGCATGCTTAGAAAGTCAGGATGCATACAGCCCTAAGCAACTGTTCCCCATGGACTGTACTAGCCAGATTTGATATATCACCCCTGTGAAATTCATGATGCTGTTTGAGGACGAGACTGCTTCAGCAAATGTGCCAGGGAGCAGCAGGAGCAGTTCTGCTCCTCAGGGAAGTATGAGTGAGGAGATTAGGGAGACCACAGCCTAGGCAGTGGTGTTTCTGCCAGGGCACCCTCCTCATTACCTGCTTATCTATGATCAGGATAAGTGACCCTGGGCTGGGCAAAACTGGATCTCCTGGACCACAGATCTGGGGATGGAATTCTGCAGGAAGGTCAGGGCCAGCAGCCGGGCTTGTGGTGCCCTCAGGGCCATGACCAAATGCTCTGATTCCTGATAACCCCTTCCCTGTGTGCAGAATAAAGGTTTCTTTCATTACAGAATATGAGCTTTGCTTTGTGCCAGTTGAGCTACACTGGCCACACTGATCAATTCAGAGTTTCTAGCTATTCCTCTTCACTCTTCACCTCTGCTCTGAATCATGAAGGCAGCCACATGAACTTACTTATCTACATGTCTAGACTGAAATAAGGCACAAATATGTGCTTTATTCACCTCAGTGCTTCTGCATACCAGCAAGGCTTTACTTAAAGGTAGTTGAATAGTATCTGCAAACCCTATGATGCCACCGGCAAACCAGGAGGGGGCAAGCTCACTCTCTCTTGCCCTCATGCTCCAGGAAGTCTGCAAAAGTGAAGACTTCCGCAGCTAAATATATGCACCTTGCAGGCCACATACTGTAGAAAGGAGATATCTGCCCCTTTCGGAAGCAGCTTCAGTGGCTAGTAGGCTGTAGGTCATGTGTTAGAGAGATTAATTAGACAGATAGCTGAGTACAGAAACCCACTGCGCCAAAAATGCGCAGTGAGTCGATCATCATTCCCGTAACAACACATTAGCATTCCTGTTTGAGCAGTAGTCTGTCTTATCCCCATTTTCATATCACACATCCTCTTTTGTAACACCTGAAAGCATTTCTTTACTGCTACGAAAAAATAAAAGAAACTAGTATTACAATGAATGCTTATTTTCAGGCACCTGCAAAATCCAATGTTTTGACATTAAAAGTCTCTGGCAATCAGGCACTTGACAAAGACTGAATCAGCACTGTCAAAGGTTTATTGTTTTAAGCCTTTCCTATCAGACATCCATTCACTTTGCCAAGCAGTGACTTTTAATACTTCTGTTCAGATTCTCAGCACTGCTGCTGTCACTGCTGTTCTTGCGTTGTAAGTACAATCAATAGCTGGATGGACAAAAATTAAATCGTTTAATGGATTCTGCTTGAGTTGATTTAGGTCACAGGGTTGCCCAATGCTTCTGGCAGCTGACATTATTTCATACTCCTGCATTGTCATAAAAATGCATGTTTCCACTTTGTTGCTATCTTATGGCGTGTCACAGCAGAAGGTGTGGTCTGGCTAGATATTTGCATGGAGTCATGAGAGAAGCCTCTGATAAACCTGGTCAAAAGGCTAGGGGTTCCTTTTTGCCTTCCTGGTTACTACTGCTAGCAGTCAAAATTGCTCATCTAAGCATGCTTCTTACTCTCACCAAAGAGGATCAGACCTGTTCTACAAGCACGCTAGTTCTTTTTTTTAGTCCATATAAGCCCTGGCTTGCAATACAATCCTGTGACAGAGTACATTGGCCCTAGTTTCCATGCCTTACCATGAGACAGGAAGCATTTGCCAACAACCACTGTCCTGTGGGGAAATGAAATGAGGCAGCTATATCTTCTCCCGACCAGAAAAAATGCAGTCATAATCCAGGAGTCATGATAAGCAGAATTACCTCAAATTCTCTAGATCCTAGCAGAGCATGCATTCCTGGGTGTTAAAATAGAGATGCCTGGAACATACCTGAATATGACTGCTGGAAGTTAGAATAGGACCATTCCCAGCCATGTGTAAATTCACTGGATCTGCTGCAAGTTGACCAATAGAACAAAAGTCATATTTTTCCAGCTGCTGGCTTGCCAGAATACAAGGGTGATTTAAAGGCCTCTATCTTCTGGTATTGTCCACTGATGAAACCGAAGTACCATTTATCCCTCTCTTGTGAGTTTTTTTTAAAAAAATATATGGAAATCTGACTCAAGATAGGTTTTATGGGTGTTATAAAAAATAAGAAACCTACATCCTTTAATATGCTGAGAGCTCTTAATCTGAATGTAATATGTGAAAAAAATACATGCAGCTATAGGGAGAAAGTTTCTTGCTAGAGCAGCCAGAAGTCATTGCTCAACATACTTTCTTTCAAACAGTCTGGTATCACAAATTATAGCTGCTCTGTTTTGTTAGAAAGCCTGTGGAAAGCTAAAATAGAAACACCTGAGAAAGTTTTTGAGTTGCATAAAAGGATGTAAATACAGAGTTGAAGTCAATGAGTGATGAATTCAGCTGAGAGTGTACTAAATATTATGGTCTACTACAAAAATATGTAATTGTAAGCATGCTTATTACACTACACATAATCAGGGGTTTTTTTACACTTTTATTTACTTGATGTCAAGCAATGGTTTGGAGTAAATAAGCTTTTTAATCTGTTTCTAATTGGCATATTATACTTCTGAATCAGGAATAAAAGGAATTAATAAATGTTACAAAAATTGGATGAAATATAAGATAAATTAGAATAAAGCATTCGCAGTCTTTTGAGTAAGTATTTAGAAATTAAATCACCAATATGCTTGAAATGTTAATTATTTACCCAACAGGCTATAACAGCTTGCAGTGCATCATTACAATTTGTCATGTTTATTCATAACAATTCATATTTAGACATGGAATAAAAGTGTGGAGGGAAAAAAAATGGTATTGTGAATGGGCAGTCATAGCAGTTGCAGAACAGCATTGACTCTTCTTGATAATTTCAGAGCCTACTAAAATCCTGAACAAAGGAAAACACCAAGAAAATCTGCAACTGGACAGTATAATTTCTTTTTTAAAAAGTGCTCCTTGCATAACTTATGAAGATGAGTTAAAAATGTAAGATTAGATCATGGTCAATAGAAGAGGTGAAAAGTACTGTGTGATGCAATGCTCTATATATCTTGAGTGTCTCTGTCTTTTTACCAGTCCCACTGAGCAAAGTCTTCAAGTCTGCCTGTCTTCAAGGAGCCTTGATGAGCCACAGAAGTGTCACTTTCCGTGGAAAAGAAGATCTACAGCATCCTTTAATAATTTCAGCCTCTAAATCTCTCCACCAACCTATAGTGCCCACTTGATTTCCACCTTAACATAAAAGTCCTCATGTTGCTGATATTCCTGGAAGAGGCCCCCTGGGGCAGGCAGTGTCTGCTCTTAGAATGGACAGTCTGAGCAGCATTCCCCAGAGCAGCTCTTCTGTGGAACAGGGCTGAAAGCAGCAGATCATTCTTCACTGAGGACTGCCCTGCATAGAGGAGGCAAAGATGATTCTTTTCTAGCTCAGCAACTCAGGATCTCAGTAGCTGGAGGCAGGGAGTAAGTTAGTGCTGTGATGCCCTGATTCTGATGAAAATGCAAAGGGCAGCAGAGAGAAGACCACTAAATGCATAAGAAAGAAAAGGTTTTCGGCATTGTGTGTCATCAGCTTCAGTAGTTTTATTGAAAGACTCTTCATATTTGATGCTACAGACTGCCAGGTACATGATGAAGCCTTCTTATGTAATACCTTATGTGCTGCACCCCTGTGGCTGTGGAGGCAGTCATGCAAACGCAGGCACAAAAGGTTTTTCTAAAAAGATACAGACCTTTTTATAGCTGGCTTAAAACAAACCCTTGATTTGTTAGAAACTGACTAGCTAGTTGCATTGCTACTTCTTTGTATCTTTTCTATTGACAGGTTGTGCCATTAGGGCTTTGATAACACCTAACATATTGTACCAATAATCAGCGTAGGTGGCTGTTCCCTTATTAGACTGTCCTTTAACAAAAATGAGGATGCAGTCCCTACTGCTTTGATAATAGTAAAAGACTCAGTGATCATTACTACATATCTTGGCATTGTATGAAGAAGATGTAAGTCCTGTAATGCCAACAATTTGGGTACAGCTCAAAAGCTGAGATACAGTAAAAGGGAGATATATGAAATGACACCTGCTGTCACACATCACTTTAGGCTTTCAAAGTTAGAATAGAAATCATGAAAAATAGTGAAAAATAGTTATTTATTTTACAGCTATCTCTAGATAGCTACATTTCAAAACTATCTAATTCACTATTAATATAGACTGGCAAGTGTCTGCAGAAAGACACACCCCAAATACATTGAAATCATCACAACACTCAGCATATGCTACTCACATATACTGTAAGATTCACCTATCTCACATGCTGAGCTTAATTTAGGATTCAAATATTACTATATCCCAATTGTTTCATAGCTAGTGTACAGAAGATGAAGGACAGAGATTACCTCCATCCTCTGGCCAAAGAGATTTGACCACTCATCTACTCCACAGTGCCCTATCTGCTAGAGCATAGAACATTTGATGTGTGCAAGAATGTAAGAGGGAAACTTCTTCCTTGTGTGGAATAGTTGCATATTTAACGGAAAAGAAAAGGGAAAGCAAGGGAAGTCACGACTCACAAGGCCTTGCTGTACTGACTGCTTAATATAAAAGGTCCCAGGGCAGAAACTGGAAAAGTGCTTTTCCCCATGTGCTGAGTGACCCCATCACTAGGACTGGTATTGACTAGATCAACCAAGCTATTGCTCCATACCCTGCTGAAGTGCATTGGGAGGACAGATTGAGAGTTTTTCTTCTATAGCATCACGCTGCTACTAGCAGGATCATTCTGCTGTGTTCATCCCCTCAGGCAGTGGGAGAATCTAAACTTTGGTCTTTGGCACTTACGGAGACTATGCTACTTAGCGTGCCATTGGCTAAGCAGGACATGCTGTTCCTCTTCTGTTAGCCATGTTTTATATACTGCCTGTTTTTGAGAGCATCTGTGAAATCAAAGCCCTGTACTTCAGACATTAATCAGGTAAACAGGCCTGAGAAAAGTCCCAGACCACTCAGTGATGTCAAAACAGGAGCACTTATGCACAGGCTGCAGATCAAATGTGAGTTTTACTGGCAGGAATTTTGATTTCTATGTTCTTTAGATACCTCCAAGACTGGAGCAGCTGCAATCATTTATGCAAATATGGATTTTGGATCTGAGAGCCTAGCATGGCATTTTAGGAGATAAAGACCATTTGTGAGTCACCCCTATGTGACTGTAGATTCCACTAAAAAGTACTAAAACACCAGAGTCCCTCTGTGGATTCTGCCCTAAAGCAATAAGCAGTCTTCAAATTCCTTCCCACCCCTGAGCCTCCCAAGGGGACAAGGCAATTATTTACAAAGACAATTGGCCTGTGACAGAGAAGACTTTTTTTGCATCCTTTTTCGTTCCCATATCTGCTTTTGTGCTTTTCTTCAGGACTTGTACTATTCTTCACTCTGTTGCCTAAAGAACATACACCAGGCATATTTAAGCTCAACATTCCCCACAGGGAACTCTTGCAATTAACTTGCTGTCCTGGTGTGTGGATGAGTAAATTGTGAATGGGCAAACAGTTGATTTGTACTTATGGTGAGCAGCTCCTGTGATGCTTAGAAAAAGTACGAGGTGGGGGGGGAGGGAGGGAGGAGGAAGGGGGGGAAACAAGAGAGAAGAAGGAAACCTACTTTAGTAAGAAAGACAGATTTTTCAATGTCCAGTGGAGCCTTAAGCCAGGTCTTCAGGTTGAGTTCACTGGTTTAACTCAGTTGACATCAGTTTTTATCAGAGATTTTGCCTCAGAAAAAATGTTTCATTTTTCCCTACCTTTAGATCTGGGGTTCAGTTTACAGTACATAGATATTAAAGAGACATATCCAAGAATCTACCTCTGCAAGGTTCTGCTCTATTTTTTCTATCATGAAAGAAGAGAAGTAACAACATTAAGTAGGGGAAGGTTATTGTAATAACCCCAATGTATACAAGCTCAGTTTGTCAGTGGTTGAACTTTTTCTTTCCACTTTTACTTCATTTTAAAGTTCTGAGCTGATGGAAACTTTCATGTTTAGTCTTACTGTTGGTTCAGAAGCTTCAAAACTCAAGATGTGAAGTTTGTGTTTCCTTAGAAGGCTGCATGCTGTTCTCCTAATAGAAATAGCTCACTTTTGCTCACACTGACAGGAATATTTAAATGCATCCATCACTGACAAAGCTCACATAAAATCAGATATTAATCAAAGGCTTCAGGATTTTTTTTTCTCTTTTAATTTGAAAGAGCTACAACAATAGAATGAATTCAGCAGGATAAAAATCAGTCCTGTTGAAGAAAATGCACATCAAAACTACTGGAGATGTTTTTGCCAAAGGCAGTGCCCACATCACTCTTTTCTACCCTATTATTTCTCCTACCTTCCTCCATTGTATGAATTAATTTGAGGCTCAGAAAAGCTGGCCCAGCGGCCATGTAGTTTCCTGGCTTTTATGAAAGAACGCCTGAGAAAACACCAGTGAGTGGTTCAACGCCTAAAACTGACCCAGAAAATACAGCAAAAGCCATGCTTGTAGAACGAGATCCAGCTTTGTAAAAAACCAGGACCCCCAAATTCCTGTGTGGTTCACTGGAGTAATTATGGACTTCAGTCTCTCTATCAAGGTAAGTTATAAGATAATACTGTAACTCATCCCTAAAATGCAAAGTAGTCTTCTATCAGTCCCCTGTGTATGCAGAGCCCCAGGCCTTGGACTGACATGGCAGCAGTAGCTCTGCCTAACAAGCGAGGCAGTCTAGAAGGTTCTTTTTCTTATTGGGCAAAATAATGGGAAATGATCGAACAAATGTCTACATACTTATACATCCCTACAAATATAGTTTTATAGACAGAGGATGATTGCTTGAGTACTCCACAGCCTTCCCCACCTCCTCACCCCCGTCCAGTTTCTACCAGCTAACACCAAGAAATCCATTCTGAAACACCATTTTTTTCTATTCTGATGCTTGGAGAAGTAGAAAATACTACTATAAGAATGATGTACTTTTCAATGCCGATCATTTTATCATCTAGTCAGGGACAGAACAAATAGGTCAGTGCCAGTTGCAGAAGGCAAAAATACACCCTCTCTTCCTCCCATATGGGCACAGATTCAGAGATTTTCCCTACCCTCACCGGAGTGGATGAGATGTTGGGTGTTCCAGCCCCACATAAAAGACTATTATGTATCGTTGTTTGAAAGACCAGATGAGAGTGCAGAAAGGTACCCACACAAAGTTTCCTCTCCCATGTTTCTTCCAGGGTGCTTTGGAATTTCAGATCACCATTTGCTTTGCATAAGCTGTTCAGCATCCCTGACTCTACTTCTCCTAATGGTTCAGCACACTTTCTGTGCAAAATGACGCACATTACACCTTATTTTTCATACAGGAATAAAAACAAAAGGCTTTCTATTATATACGTAGGCAATCTTCTTTTTTCATTTATCAGCATAGTTCCTTTGAAATAAAAAAACCCTATGTTATTTACTGGTTGAATAACTGGCCATATTCAGGTGTAAAACTTAGTGCTGCTATGTAGTGGAAGCAGTTTCAAGTAGTAAATATGATACATGAAAAAATATGGATATGCTTTAAAACTTATAACTGAAGATCTACAACTCCCTTTCACTTTCCCCTTTGTCTAGGATGAATACACATCACTTCAGTATGCATAGTGAGATGGATATGTACTGCATCTGGGACAAGTCTTTCTCTTCAGATGAATGATATAAATCCTATGCTCTGTTTGGAATTGTGTTTTTCTAGCAAACCATGGACTACACTTTCAGACAGGTCTTGATGTCCATATTGCAATAGCAAGCTGTAAAGAGAGATGCCTCTTACTTTTTTTGAAACAGTATTTTAAAGGCAGCAAGACTTAATGGCTCTTGTTTATTCAAGTCAGAGGTGAAACTTTTAACTACAAGAATATTTCTTATTCAAAAACAATGCAGGAAATTAAATGCAAGCAAGGAAGTATGAGGTCTGGATTCATAGGCAAGGTATTAAAAAAAATGTCACATATCCATATAAAATTGGGCATAAACTTTTCTTCTTACAATGAAACATGTCTTACCAGACTGTCCATCTCAGAAAAGTTCCCCCTCTTTCCCCTGTTCTTGCCAAAGTTCATTTGCCCTTCAGCTCCTAGTCAGATAATGAGTGTTACCCTCCAGATATTGCTCTCATGGGAAAACATATTTTTAGTTGTGTTGTAGCAAATCTGGTACCTCATACTAACCAACTCTCTGCACTTAGAATCAACAGAGATACAAGAATCTGCAGTTCATAGTCTCAGCATTTCGACAGCAAAAGAAAGACAAGCAGCTTTTCATCAAAAAGCCCTTGTGTGCATTCAACTGCTCTCCTGGGTAAAGTGCTCTATAAGAAGCTACACCAGTTAATTCCTGCTTTCTGCTTTGCAAGGACACCTGGGCAGAATCAGAGACCATTGCAGCAGGTAGACAGAAATTGTACCTGCAAGTATCACATTTGAAAGCCATTACACAAAATCAGTCAGTCGTGGTATATAAGCTAGTCCTGCATGGGATCAAAGGACCATACAGGATCTACATGACTCAGCAATTCTGTCTCTGGGCTTACTCTGTGCTCAGCTGGCTCATGGCTCCCTGCACCATGTCCCAAGAGGCTGGGGTGCTGCAGAATGAAACAGTGAAATACCCAAAGCATGCTGGGTGAAGCAAAGGCTAAAGGGAAAGTCACAATAGAAGCAGTTTCTGCTGCTGAGCTTGGAAAGACATGCAGAACTGCCACTTTTTTCCAAGTGAGGCTCAGCTGCAAAGACATTGCTAATTGTTGTTGTAAAGATAGATTATTGAGCTAGAGCGCTCACAGGAGTACACCTACATAGTACCACTAGACACTGAGTCTCATTTATCCATTTCTGTGCAAGGCATAGGTTGTTAGCTCAGTACAAGTCTATCCATGCTGGAGGGGCTTTACTCTTCTTCCTAGGCCAGCCTGAGCTTCAGGGGCTTGATGCGTTAGCCTACAGGGTTTTGAGGAGGAGGAGCTCTCATGCCAGTCACTCAGTCCTGTGTCAAGGAATTCCCATTTAGCTTCCCATCCAGAAAACTGCAAAGCTGAGGTCACTGAAGTCCCTGGGACACTAACATGGCTTTCATGACCACAAGACAAGAAGGCTTGTCAGTACACCAAACCAGTCCTTTCACTACACTGGTCCTATTACAGTTTCCAAACTACTTCTTGGCTTCAGCAATCTGTTTAAAGACAGCCATGCTTCACTGAAAATTGCTATAAACAAATCTTTGTGTTGATGTAGGATGACATCCTCAAAATGTAAAGGATATGAACCAATACCCAGGCATAATTTCTGTATCTTCTCAGAGCTAAACATCCTCCCCCACTTTTCGTCACTCCACCTCTCTCCTTCATCCTTTCCCACATCAAATGCAGAAATTTATCATTGACTATTCTTCAGGGAATTAATGATTCCATCAAAGCATTGCAGTGACAGGCAATCTGTGCAAAGGCATTCAAAGATTTCCCAAAATGGTACTGATGAGGACACTTTTAAAGGAGGGATATGACCTGTGAGTCTGAAAAATGCCATACTGCAATTTGCTACAGCACTGAAGGGCTACTAAAACCACAACTCTCACTTTTCTTCTCATTATTTTTAGATTCGAATGAACCCAAGACAAAGACAGCATGATTAATGCTGAAGCATTTTAGTGACAGTACACTGCTGACAAATTTACATGATGTCCTAAGAGCATCTCTCTTTTAGTTAAGCAGGGACTCAAGAAGATTTTGGACAAGAGGTTCACATTAAAAAGTTTAAAAAAAAAAATATTAGTCAGCATAGACTAAGAAAAAAAGGCGCCTGTAGCAAAACAAAGTTCCCCTGGAGCATAGTATAAACACGTTTCCAATTTCAGAGTTGACAAATTAGCAGAAATTGTGCAAATACATTTAGTTTTAGTTTTATTTTCTTACCCTGTCAAGAGAATACTGAGCCATTCAAAGAGCTCAAAGAGCTCATCACGGTGAAACAATACAGG
Organism: Psilopsiagon aymara; assembly: GCA_024733675.1. Taxonomy (NCBI): domain Eukaryota; kingdom Metazoa; phylum Chordata; class Aves; order Psittaciformes; family Psittacidae; genus Psilopsiagon; species Psilopsiagon aymara. The sequence continues at coordinate 48,587 of JANRGW010015604.1, forward strand.
ACAGATTCTACCATTTATATACTGTGTATTGGCCAGGCTCTTCAAATCTACAGAGGTAATGCCTCTTTACACAGGATTTGATACATTAAGTGTGCACACTTTATAAATACAATCAGACTTTCATCCTTAGCATAGATATTTTGTTTGGGTTTGTTTTGGGCTTTTTTATTTACTGAAAAACAAGAAGAACTGGGAAAAAAAAAATCCTAATAGAATGCAGTGGTCATTAGATTAGACTCTTAAATGAGGTTTGCATGAGAGAAAGTCAACTGATTTTACTGTTGCTAAAGTTGAAATGTGAATGAGAGATCTATAAAAATACACGTTTCAGTATGATCAGTCGATTAAGCAATCTCATTGTTCAAACACTGCTAAATGCCTTGCAGTTATGAGACTTTAGACATCAATACTGGTTTTAGAAGTCCTTATATTACTTTCTCCTCTGGAATTTTATTGCAGTCTATCTACACTGGAATTAGAGGACTCCTGCTGAGCAGTAAATGCATTGAGACTGAATATCATGAAAGAGATCAAGCAGTTCAACCCAGCTAGTCAGCCTAGTCATCATGAATGGTTTCTGTGCTTGATGGGAAAACACCTAAATCTTTGCTGATATGTCCAAAAGAGGACAGCTACAGACACCTACAGTCAAGTTTACTGGAAGGCAGAGAGCTGTTTCTCCTAAAAAGAGGCGTTACAGTGACTTAAATAAAATACTATAAATTAGGAAGGTCTATGGGAAAACTATCTGGTCCAGCCTCTGGGTTATCACACAGTACGAAAAGGTTTCTACACATTAAATTAATTGCTGGTTCACTTAAAATTAATGATATCTTTCCCAAGTAGTTTTGTCAGCTTGCCAGAGGGTGTCATTTAAGCAACAGCCCTGGCTGAATTTTTAATAAATTCATGATCTCTGAAGATCAAATACAAGGTATTGCAGGAGGTAAGATAAGCCCTCAAAGGCCCTCTTTAGCTAGTCATTATTAGGAGATAGATAAAGAGAAAGACTGGAATAGATTCTTCTCTTTGGTACATTGATTTAAATAAAGAGTAACACTTGAAATTGCAAAAACAATGTAAAATCTAAATCAGTTTCAGTGTTCTTTAAAACTGCACTGACAATTCTTAAATATATAGCAACATTCTGCTTTATGTTTCCTTTCTGCGGTAAGTTCTTATATTTGCTGCTTTTTTTTTTTCCCCCCAGCTTTGTTGTCATCGTCTCAGCAACATCGTCTCAGCAATTTACAGGAATAATTTGTGAAGTATGAATAGAAGCAGCAGGTAAAGGAGCTGGGCAGAGGAGGAAGAAAAGTTACAGATGAAGGGGAAATACCTCTGCCATTGCCAGCTAGAGGGGGAAGAATGTCTGAGATGCAATTAGTAAATACTGTGATTCCTTCTGAGCCTTTTGTGGGTTTAGGCAATTATCTATTGCTAATGAGAACTGCACAGAGAATTTGAATTAAATTTGGGGAGGATTTCAAGTTTTCAAAAGGTAGATTCATCCTGACAAGGACGAAAGACCCAAACATTGCAGCATTTTTTCCTAAAGCAAATTCTGACAGGAATTTGCTTGTGTTTTTTTTCCCACATTTGATAGACTCATTTAAAATCAAAAGTAATTTCAAAAAGAAAAATTAAAATATTGTACTTAAAAGAAAACATTGCAGTATTATGAAGATATTAATTCCTCCCCTGCCCCCCCCCCCCGTTGTTTTTTTTTTCTTCTCTATTCTTTGGGAAAATAAACATAATTGGATATATTAATTTTAAAGAAATACATTTTCCAAAGCAAAATGGCCTGTCAACTTTTTCTTTAACTTAGTTTATTGCTATTGCAAGTGAAAGTGGAACACCTAGAATATTGCTGTCATGAAATCAGGCTGATACATTTTTTGTCCCTAAGTGCAATACTCAAGAGTGCATTCTCATGCAGAACTGCTCTGGAGGATAGAAGGAAGTCTGTCACAAAAAAAGAGCAAGTAAAAGAAGGTGAACTGCTACATTTCAGACCTTCCGATGCAGCAGACAATATGATAGCCACTATTTATTCTTAGGAAAACATCACAGTATGTTAATGAATTGAGGCTGCTCATTGACCAGACTCAATTCATAGGGGGTGTTGGTAGATGAAAAAATGAACATGAGCAGGCAGTGTGCTATTGCAGACCAGAACGCCAACTGTATCTTGGTCTGCATCAAAAGGAGCGTGACCAACAGGTCGAAGGAGGTGATCCTGCCCCTCTACTCTGCTCTCGTGACACCTCACTTGGAGTATTGTGTGCAGTTCTGGTGTCCTCAACGTCAAAAGGACATAGAACTGTTGGAACAAGTGCAGAGAAGGGCCACGAGGATGATCAGGGGACTGGAGCGCTTCCTGTATGAAGATAGGCTGAGAAAGTTGGGGCTGTTCAGGCTGGAGAAGAGAAGGCTGCGTGGAGACCTCATAGCAGCCTTCTGGTATCTGATGGGGGCCTCTAGGGATGCTGGGGATGGATTCTTCATTAGGGACTGTAATGACAGTACAAGGGTAATGGGTTTAAACTTAAACAATGGAAGTTTAGATTGGTTATGAGGAAGAAATTCTTTACTGTAAGGGTGGTGAGGCACTGGAATGGGTTGTGCAGGGAAGTTGTGAATGCTCCATCACTGGCGGTGTTCAAGGCCAGTTTGGACAGAGGCCTGGTTGGCATGGTTTAGTGGGAGGTGTCCCTGCCCATGGTAGGGGGATTGGAACTAGATGATCTTTTGGTCCTTCTTAACCCTAACTTTTCTATGATTCTATGTGAACCTTGAGGACTGCACCTTTCCATAGGAAAATTGAGCACATGTATATATGAAAACCACCAGATACAAGATTTCAGAAGGAACTTGTCTTTTAGGCTCCTGTGATGCTCTAGCAGTGTAAGTGACTTCAGATACAAAACATTGTATACCTGCAGCATGCTTCAGGGTCAGAATCTTTGGGTGTCTTTCCACATAAAGTCTGAGTTTCATGCCACAATACTTTCTGCAAGACATGAGAGTAGGCTGATACAATTTTGGTAATGATTTTGTAAATGCTCAACTGTATGTTTGAAGTTTGAGTATTATCCTTTCACATTAAAAGGATAAGGGGAGGTGTACAGTCTGTATTTTACAGGAATTCATTTACAATGCAGTGGTGTATTTTCTAAGCAGGGGAAAACAATTTTGTTCTAAACTGTAAAATCCAAAAAGACAAAAATAAATTACAGTCCAGAAAAGAGAAGAAATAAACAAATAATCTTAATGGTAATCACCAGTGGCTCTTGTTAATTACAGAGTCTCTCCCCTCCCCCTCTTTCTTTTTTTTTTTTTTAAGATAATTCAGTTAATTTAATATATTATCTGTCTTTAACAGATACTCAAAGTTACAATGCACTGCCTTTATATCTCTCTTTCCCCAACGTTCAGCTCCCTGTCTCTGTGCAATTCATTCGTGAGATCAATCCCCGGGATAGGTAAGAGATTTAGCCTGATCTACTTACTTACCTTACTCTTCCAAGGTAGCAGGCATCTCCATCTATCATGTAAATCCCTAGCAGGTCCCAAAAATACTTCTTAGCTCCCACCTAATATAATAAACCTCTTTATTGCTGCTAGTCTGCATTGCCAAATCTGCCTAACCACTGACATCACCCAGCAACTCCTAAGTTGCTCAGGGATCTGGCTCAGCCTAAAGCTTCACATACAGATTCTCACAATGGTCGAGAGAATATCCTAAAACTTCTCATTTGTCAGTCAAAACAGCAGAGCAAGTACAGTCTGGCAAAAGCGAGCCCAGCCTCACTGAACCTAAAAGCAGGCAGCTGTGAGTACAGGGAAAATGGAAAGGATGGAGTTATCCCTAAATGAGGCGTCCTAAGTGAGGACTCAAAGCTAGTGTGGAGGAGAAGCTGGACCTGAGACCTTCCACTTCCCACAGAGGAGCTCAAAACAAGCTATTTTCTGCGAGTGACGCAGTTCACCCAACTGCTCAATTACTTTACATGTGTAATGATAAACAAGTAACTTGAGGTTATCTGGAACATGGTGACTGCCCTAATCACTGTATTATGGAATCAGCTTCTCTCTTGTGTAATGAATATTTAATAATAAAATTTCCTTTCCTCACAGAGATGTCACAAGGAAAAAAATGGCTTAGATTGTTAGGTGTTCAGATACCAGGAAAATTAAACCATCTAAAGTATAATCACCTATTCAACAGGCCTAAGGCATGAGAGGCCATACAAAAGATGGATTTAGATGGCACTAGAGATTAATAGGATTGTATTTTCATTTGTATAGAGCAGCAAGAAAGTCACATCTGAAGTAGAAAGGGAGGGAGAGAGGAAACAAAGGACTAAAATATTAAAATACAGCAGAATGAAAGCTTCAGTAAGCAATTTGACAGGGATGAAAACTCTGGTGAACAAACAAAACCCTTTTTTATGTTTTCAAGCTCTACACCATTAGCTGAATCTTTCATTGCCAACTTGTTCAGCTGACAAGTGCCTTGTTGCTCTTGTGAGAGAATGCAAGTATTTTAAGAAAATGTCTAACTCTTCAGCTCAGCAGGCTGAAAGTTCAGAGGGTAGGAAACCATTTACCATGTGAATAAACTGCAAAACGCCTTTGAAAATTACATTTTTAATTACAGTTGACATTTCTGAGCCTCCTGCTGATGGTATCTCTCTAAAAGAAAAAAAAATTTACATAATTTGAGACAGAGAAAACACTGTAAGAGACACTGTAAAACAGTTAACAAGCTACTACTGATAGAGGCATTGACTTCACAGTGCCACTCAACACAGTTTTGTCTAAACACGTCTCATGCATTAATGAATGAACTTCATCTCACATAAAGTCTCTAAATTTGCGAAGTAGCAATATTTTTGATTCATTGAGAGAGTTCAGGAGCAATTTATAACTCTTCAGATCAGCAACTGAATTGCTATTTTATTCCACCACCTGTGGTCCAAATCTCTGTCCTTTTGTGGTTCTTCCAGTGTCAGTGATGCACTCCTCAGTGCTGAATAATTTCAAGTAAGGGGAAGCTGCCTTATCATGCTTCCCTCTTGGAGCTCAAATTTTAGAGAGAACGCTGGGGATGCAGGGGAAAGAGAATCAGAGGAATATAAAAGAAATTCTGTGAACCCCCATCCTTTGGGGCTGAGAGTACTGAAAGTCGTCCACTGTGGTCTGAGCACAGAGGGTTGCAAGCGTATCCAGGCAAGATACAACAGCCTTAAACAGAAAAGCCAGCTGACTATGCAAATCACCTTCTTTTGGCTTTGTTTTTCAGCTATTGCACCAAACCGGGTGGTAGATTACAGGAAGCCTCCCATTCCTGAACAACCTACAGGAGAACCTGAGCTCTAACACTCAAAACTCTTGCATTTTTCCCTTATGGCAGAGGGAAAAATTGTTACTCTGGAGCAGGAGTATCTTACCAGCTACTATGACTTCCCCTCCTTCACTGAGGGAGAGCCCTGAGTGCTAGAGAGTCTATAGGAGTTCAAATAAACATTTTCATCCCATGGGTCTAACATCCACTCAGTTTAACCTGGGAAAGTGCAAGGATTATCTCCCACATTGCTATGCCAACAAAATTACCCTATTGGCTACAAACATGCCAGTAAATTGAACCCTGCTAGACAGTCCTCTAGTCACTGAAACACAATTATCTGTGCTGCTAAACTGTGAGAGCAGATTTGGCCTATGCTAACTAATCCTTTCCTAAATGATGCCCAGTTACACTTCAAGAGTTAAGTACAAGCAGCAGCCATTCATAAGATGCAGTTTATATGTAGCTAACTGATTTTGGAGACTAGCAGAGTTTCCTTATGTGTAAGCAAAATTTTCTGTACTGGTTAGGCTCATTAGTCCAGAACTTTCCCAGAATCATTGCTCTCACTAGGGAAGATGTAGTCATGAAAGCTTCAGTTACCATTGACGACTTCTAGCACAGATATGCCTCAAAATCAAAACAGCTCCTTATGTGCCATGCTCACCTTGCTCTTGCCTGCTCTACTCAAAGTAAGTTTTCTTTGCTCTTAGCTGTAAAAGTATCCTTCTAATGCTTCTAATTCTAACCATTAAAAGCCAGCATATTTGCACATCATTTTGATCCTTATCAAACTCAGCGTTAAAGAAAAAAACCACTTTTGACACAGATATAAGTTAGTAGGAGTGATTAAACAACATGAGTATAAACAGCAAAGAGCTATATGAATTGGATATGTTCCCAGATATTTGTACCAATGCGATTGTAACCTCATCACCATCTACCTCCTCCAAATATAGACAATTCATTTACTTTGAAGGAGTTATAACTGACTGGGAATTGAGAAAATGACATATCTGATCTGCTAAGAACTCACTCTAGTCCAGTCTTATGCCTCCATCAAAGATCAGAACCAGTTAAACGAGTACCTCCTGGCAACCAAATATCAGATAAACTGTGCCTCCAGATTTTGCTCACATGACCTTTTAGAGTTAGCAATTGGTATTGAACATGAAAATCAGATTTTAGAGCTTTTTCAGAAACTTACTTATCATTCATTATAGCAGTTCAAGGAATTAACTGTGGCCTTGTAAATTGCCAGTTTCAAAATCTTGAGTGCCAACAAATCATTTTTATGTTGAAAAGATGAAAAGAAAGCTAAGACAGAAATTAGAATTTCAAATAAGCATATGTTTAAATGACCTGTAACTTAAAAAAAAAAAAAAAAATGACACTATGCCTTTGAACTTTGCAGAAATATTTCCTTTCTTTCATAGGAAATGTGGCAATTTTCTGGCCAGGTTAAGGTGCCAGTTCAGTAAGGCATTACTATTAAAAAAAGATGTAAGCATATGGTTAACTTGAAGCATGCACCTGAGTCTCTTTGACTTAATGATAGGATCCAAGCACATATTTACATTTATGCACATGTCTGATTGATTTCCTCCGTAGAGACAGATTTAAGCTTGTGCTTCAGTGCTTTCACTTCTAATTTTCCAAGACAAAGCTATAGGTAAAAATAAAATAGTGTGCTAGAATACAAGCTGCTTGCCAAGTAAGTGCATATAGACAATCAACCTCTGCAAAATTATATGCAAACATGAAGATGTGCAGCTCATTAGTTAGGCACTGAGGGGGAGAGGGTCAATGAGCCTCTGAGCTGTGGTCCCAGCTCACAGAAATTACAAGAGCTGGGTCTTTTAGCCGAATGAAAATGATGGGAGAACTAATACTGGACTTACAGCCACCTTGACTGAATATGAGGTTAAAGCAAGAAAGATACAGGGCTCTTTGGATTTGACTCAAGCCCATTACAGGAAGAACATTATATGGGGACAAATAAACTCAGGATATCGGCGGCTGCTATTGGTCTGACTGCCCTTGAAAAAAGTGCAGGATTGTAGCAAGGGGGCAAACAGGAGAGAGTGATGACTGTAAAGAGATCAACATAGTAGTTTTTTGTTTGGTTGGTACTTTGAAATACTTCCAATAATATAGAGTAACATATCTCCCTGCATAGGCACAACCAAATTTTGTCATTTGAATCATGTATAAAAGTAACACATAAATTAACCTTTGGTAGCTAAAGTGGATGAGAGAGCAAACTGCTGAGATAGGCTGATATAAGTATATGGTCTGAACCATCATAGCAATTCAGCTATGATATTCTTGTTTTTCTAGTTATATTTGTACAATGAGGGGCAAAGATGCCTTAGACAAGTTTTAAAGTGGCTTTCATATTTCAGTGACAGGGCGATTTGAATTAGATGATCTTAAGATCCTTTCCAACCCTAATGATTCTATGACTCATTACAGAATTTGAAGGGAAACAGAAGCAACATTACTTTTCCTCACAGCTGGGCCTCATCACCAAATGTCAAGTTATTTGGTGTAAATAAACTTTTTATTGTTAATATTCTATCCCTCATTCATTATCCTTTGCAATATTTTTTTCTTATTTTCAGTATTTTCATGGTACTTATTCTTTAAGTGTCACTGAAAGAATGGTTTTCTAGTAGAGGTAGAGGTATAGATAGATACAGGTATGAAACTGATGAGATCTCTTAAAGACATTTCCATGCCTAGCTCAGTTTTCTAAGTGTAATCTTATAGAAATTTAAACTAGAAAGATGACTCTCCAGAGAATACAGTACAATAATACTAAGGCTCTATTCATTAATGAAGGCTGGATTGGAAAGAGTAGGAGAATAATACAAGAAAAATATAGTACAGTATTAGAAAAAAAAAAGGGAACAAAAAAAGAGCATGCATGCTGAGTAAACTCAACTGAAAAATTAAATGCATACTGAGAATTTTTCTCATAAGGTTATTGTATAATCTGTAGCACATCCTACTAGTATTAGGGAACATTTGCTTCTGAAAATAGATACTTTTGCTCCATGAATCATAGGTGAGCTGCAGGCCAATATCAGTATTTCAAATGAGACAAAAATCGTAACATAAATGCAGAAAATGCCATGAAACCAAAATATGTACTGAAGCTAAAATATATAAACCCTATTATATATATATATATTAATTTTCCTTTAAAAACTGTCATTTTTCATATCCACCAACAAATCAGACTGAGATGCAACATGTAGCAATAACTGGGTAATCTTGACTTAGCGCATCCTTGGCCATTTTCATAGCTAAACAAAAATAACATAAGCAGATTATTTAAAAGGATAACTGGATCATTAAAATGAACTAGTGATGACTGTTCATCTTATAACCACATTTTTATACTTATTTCAGTGTTCTAAGTGTATCTGAAATTAAGCTGAGACAACAGGGTAGCCCATGAAAGACAGCAATGTAATAAATTTGTGAATATATTCACTAAGGGAGGCTGCACCGGAAGATGTTTCTCAATAACAAGCTATAGCATAAAACCCAAAGCATAGGCATGTAGTAATTTAAACTGAATAATGCAAGATATTTGATTACTGAACTTGACAGAGACCCATTTATTTTTATATCCATTGTGCCAGCATAATTATGCCCTCCATTGTTAATGCCGAGCTTGTGAGAAGAAAAAGATGGTATTTTAGACAAGATTCTTGGATAAATTAGCCAACAGGGAAACATCAGAAACAAGACCAAACCATTAATGGGTTTAAAGTTTCCAAGGCTGAAAGCCCTATTTTGTGCAACCAGCCTTCATCTCCCACTGCCACACACTGACAGCCCAGAATCTTCCCAAATACTAGAAGCATCCCAGGTTCAGCAATGTACAGCTTTGTTCAGGTTTATTTGCTTCATGCAAAAGCAGTACGAACATTTATTTTTGTTTTCCAGGGTTCGGGATAAACACATGTGCACACTGCTTTGAATTAAAAAAAAATGATCCCAGTCCTACCACACTATGCCTTTACCTTCACATATACAGTTACATTCCATGCTTGAAACACTCTTGCCACTTTTTTGATGGCATTACTGTCTGCAACCATCACTGGATACAGTTTGGAGGTATCACCTCATGAGAGGGAATAGTATGCAGATAACTTTAAAAGTAAAAGAGAAAGGCTTCATTGCACAATTAATTCAGAGGGAAATTTAAGCAACAGCATTTGGGGAAGTTTCTCTTCTAACTAATCAGAGAGATTAAGATGACCTACCATCTAAGTGAAGCATCCAAATATAACAAACTGCAGGAAATAACCACATCCCTCCAACCCCCACCACACTTCCACCCCCATTTCTGTACATCATCGAATTTTTGTTATGATAATATTATATAGGAAGGTGATAACTACAACATAGTAAATATACGGCATTATATGCTCTCCTTGCATGCTTATAGGATGCACAGCTGTTATTCAATCTTTCCACTTACACATTTTCCTTAGACAAACAGCCACCTCGGTACACCACATCTGCACTAACATTAAATGAGCGATGGTCATATTGGCTCTGAACAGGAAGAGATACGGATGTACTACCCACTAGATTTAAGGAACAGAAAAACAATCTAAGACAAAATACGCTAAAATTAACGCAACTAAACACAGACAAAAAAAAAAAAAAAAAAAAAAAAAAAAAAAAAAAAAAAAAAAAAAAAAAACTGCTTTAAAAAAAAAATAAAAAC
>JANRGW010015605.1:0-45850 GCA_024733675.1 Psilopsiagon aymara
GTGGATGGATTTCATCAGGTCCCATGGACTTGTGTATGTTCAGGTTCTTAAGATGGTCTCAAGCCAGATCCTCTCCTACAGTGGGCCTAAAATCTTCATTCTCACAGCCCCTGTATCTGCCTTCCAAAGATTTGGGTGGTGTGATCAGAGCATTTGCCAGTGAAGACTGAGGCAAAGAAGTCATTGAGAACCTCAGCCTTCTCCAAATCCAGGGTAGTGAGTTTTTCTGTTGGCTTACAGAGAGAGCCCATGTTGTCCTTTGTCTTTTATTTGCAATGTACTTATAGAGTCCCTTCCTGTTAACTTTGACATTCCTAGCCAAGTTTAATTCTAAATGGACCTTGGCTTCCCTAACCTGGTCCTTAGCTTCCCAGACAACATCCCTGTATTCTTCCCAGGCCATCTTTACTTGCTTCCACCTTGCGGTTTGCCCCAGTAGCCATTGCAATAGCTGCAACACTGACCCAGCTGATTTTAAAAATATTCACTGCAGTCTCATTTTAGGGGAAAAAAAAGTAAAAATCTGTAAGTGAAGAACATAATCCTCAGTGTTGCTGATATAACTGGGTGGTGCAATGATGGACTGAGGAGTTTTTGTTTGCGTCTTCCTGGGCAGCCCAGCTACCTCTTGCAGTTCAGAAGATGCTGTAATGCACCTTGCATTCACATGTGAAAGTGTCCCTGCAACTCAGGATTTGTGCCCTAGAAATTGAATTTTTGTCTTTTTGCAAATTCAGTCCAGTGCTTGAAACCTGAGACTTGATGTTCACGAAGTGCAGCATAAAAAGACAGAAAAGGGTGCCTAGGATCTGATGCTCATGCGACAGTGGGGTGCTGGAGGCCTCTCTTCTGCTTGTAAAGAAGTGTCTCCATCACATCCTCATTCATCATTCCTTATGCATGCAAATGATTTCCATCCTTCAGCCATGGAGGATATTCAGAGCTCTGATGGTTATGTTTGATTGACATATCTTTAGGTTAACAACTATGGACAATTATTTTTTCCTGTTGTGCATATTCAAGGTACCTGAGAAAAATGTTATCAGCTTTCAAAAGCTCTCTGTCTGTGGACCCTTGAGATTTTATTTTATGATTATGTAAAGCTGCTGAAAACCTCCAGAGAAATTTTAGGCTTGCTGCTGTCATAAACTTCACTAGACATTAGTAAGCACTTCTTCAATGACTTGGACTTCCCTGAATTTGTCAAACCCATTTGTGATCCCATTTATAGTTTTCACACCCAAAACAACCTGGGAAATTCAATTCTACTGTGTGATTATGCGCATCATAAAGAATACTTCTTCCTGACTGTTTTAAATCTCTCACTTTATATTACTATCTGATTCCTTTTGCTCTTTGAGGTCAATAGCAATTTCTCATTTTCCTTCTTCATGTGAATTGTAATTTTATATGCTGTTATATTATGTCCCTTCAACTATTTCATTTCTTAGATGAAGAATCTATTCAATCTCATCTTGCAGAGAAGCCATTCTACACCTCTGAAAATCTTTATTGAGCTTTTCTGTACTTTTCTCTTTCTGCTGTAACTTTTTGAAATTGAGATGACCAGAACTTTGGTCTATATTCAACTACAAATTTGATCCTATTACATCTCTTTCGCAACAGCTGTTGTCTCATTTAACATGTGTGAGAATTTTAAATTGAAAATTTGTCATCTGATGACTGTTCCATTAAGAACTCATTTATGTCAGCTGTCAGCACATGGAGGCATTAATATTATCACAACAAAGCCACAGACATCTGCATTGATAGTGGAAATTCAGTGAACTGAGACCTGCTGAACAGCCTGTATTGATGTATAGGTTTTACTTCTGTAAAGAACAAATATGGTGAATTTACAACCTTCAAGACAGCAGGTGTGCACAGCCAGCAGGCTGAGACTTTTGTGTGGAACTGATCAGACTCTAAATCAGTATTTTTTTTGCTAATTGATTTTCAGTTGTCTTTCTTATCTAACTGTTAAGCTTCACACAAAACTATGTTACTGCGACCAGGAAGGTAATAATAGCTTGGAACAAGAGATGAAAAATAACAGAAAAAACCCAAGTCAATAAATCAGCAAAATATTATGCAGAACAAATCAAAGCCTAATCTCTTTTCAAATATGTTTTCTTTGGTATAGCAAACATTTAATTTTAACTGCAAGTAGAATCTATCACTGGAGCTTTACGAGACAAAAGGAGTCATTTTTTGAATGGCTAAGGGAAAGCACAGGAGACATAAGAAGTAATATTTTGTAGGCATAGCATATAATAACACTGAAGTATCTGGGGCTTAAATGTGTAGAAAAATTAATGGACTGTAAGAATGTGAAGGTTTAGGTCTGAGACATTGTCTTGCTTTTCCCACAGGAACATGAGATCAAATTGGGGAGCTCCCATCAAGCAGGATTTAGGGAATTTGCTATGTGGAGACCCAAAGCATGGAGCTTAATGAGGGGTTAAGATGCCTGTAGACATGTTTACAGTGGAGCTTCCTGTGAGTAGCTCTGTCAATGTCCCAGGTAATTCCAGATGATGTGGAAGAAATGGCATCCTGCAGTCACTTGCAGACCTGATTGAGTCACTGAACCTGGAATATAACTTGAACAGGTGATACATAAATTTGGGGAAACTAAAGTATTAATGAAGTCGATTAAAAGGTCATGGATGAAAAACCAAAAGGTGAGAGGTTGTGGAAATGGAAGGAGATGGCATCTGGTGAAAACCATGCCAGCTCTATGCACTCACACTTGGTAATAAATATTTCTATGATATCCATACTCAACAGAATATAGTGCTTCCTTTTTAATGTTCTTACAAAATATAACTCTACAAATCACTCTGTTGAAATAGAAATGCTCACTACCTTAATCTGCATATTTGTAATTCATTTTATAATGTGAATTGTATGCTTAGCATTCTATAAACAGAAACTAATTATCTTGACTGAGTTAATGATGCAGCAACTACTGTACAAGAGAAAATATTTTACAGTATGTTGTAAATAAGCTATAAGTGCTCAGATAACAATTACAAGAATATTCCTCATGTGTATCACAATAGTTAAGCAAGGATGGTCCGACCTGCACTTGTCATTACATGCATAATCCTGTATGCAGTGATGTCATTAATGCATTTCACTAATTTCTATGGAATTTTCCTTACTTTCTTCATGGTGGTAGGAACAAAAGTAAAAATAGATAATTATCTATTGACACCTCGAAAGGGATTTGGACTGTTAGAGTTAGGTTTTTATGGCCACTTTTTATGCCTTTGGGAATCTTCGCTGACCTCGAACTGCTGCTTCAGGTTACAGTAAATCTCCGGGTGTTCCTGTGGTCATATCTGCCACTGTGGCATTTTAGCCAGAAGAAGAACAGCATCTTCTCAGGAGGGAGCTGAAAACTTTCTTTTGGAGATATTTGGAGGATGGCACTTTTGATGCTCACAAGTAAGACAGACGCAGAGTAGACAATTTCTTATGTCCTTATGTCACTTAGGATACCCATTCTTTTTGTCTGGACTTATCAGCAAATAAGAAAACATGCTGTCATCTCCCATCTATGAAACAGTAGGGTGGTAACATTTTCCTAGGCCAAGGTAAGAGTTGTCTGCTCTTCAGAGAATTTCTAGTCTGTTAGAGTTTTTTTGGAAGTCATTGATTTAATTTAAAACATAATTCAAGTTTTGACCAGACATGCTAAACATTTTGAACTTGTTTAGTGCTAAAGAACTATAATACATAACATATATTGGCTCAAAAGGCATAAAATGCTTGACCTTTTAACTTTCAGGAGTACTTATGTTTGATATTCTGTAACATAATGTCATTTTGGTGCTATAGTCAAAGATGCTAGATGAACTTGATGCCTGTGCTCGATTTGTAACTTTTAATAAGCCATTCGAGTTTAAATTCATCGCTGCAATTCTGATCAAAGTCAAACACCAAGGCTTTAAGAAAATTTTATTGAAAGAGACAGATACATTGAAGAAAAATACATTTTTACATAAAATTCATCACTGCTGCAGCTATCACACAGATGATGAAATCATCAAAGGACCGCATAGAAAAATGACTGTTTTTTAAATTTTTCCTTCTTAGCAAAAAGAAGCCGAATCAATAACTGGGATGGGGGTCTGCATAGCAAGTTATTCTCTGACAAGTAATGAAGGGAGAATTCAATTTCTTCATTTGTGTCTTGTGGGCAATTAAGAGATGCCTATAAGAATCCCTATTCTAAAACTAACTGTGCTTCTTCTAGTTAACGATAATAATCTCATTGTGTATATAATAAGAAGTATATAAGCCAGAAGTGTGCTTGGCTTGCTTTAGGGTGTCTTGTTTCTCAGGAGGCTCTAGGAGAGTGATTTAGCGTTGGGGTCATGTTGCAAAGGCTCTTGATATGAAAGCTCCTATACAGACAGCCCACCTTATTACTGATAGACTCTACCAATGATTTGTTGTTCTCACTTGGGATGTGAGACCTACTGCTGACAAATCCTGGTTTTCTCTGGTTAGACAACTTGAGAGTAAGAGATAACATTAAAGGAGGCAGACATTTATACCTACCCTTATCCTACCATGATCCATGTGCATAGAAAAATCACCACTGAACATATGCAGGATTGCTGCTGGTGAATCACACCTACAAGTAGGCTCTGAAGTCATAGGAGATTTTGGTGTATGTCCAAGCATACTGAATATTGAGTATCATAAAGCAGCAATTAGAGCATATTTCAACATAAAGGACATCCAGAAGGACTGACTGTGATAAGGAGAAATTCTGGTCCCCATTGTGCTAGAATTAATGGAACTTTCCAATAGCTTCACTATGTCTACAAGTGTCAGGATGGTTAATTTCAAAACAAGTCCCAAAAATCACGAAATAACTGTGCATTATTCTCTTTGGGTATATTTGATGTTGACGACTTCCTCAGTAAGTTTCAGAGACCTATTTTTAATGAAAAATCAGAACAAATTTTAGTGGGATGCATGATCCAGAGGGGATGATTACCTGCCTTGCACAGATTAGGTTTTTTGCTCTTCTATTTTTGAAGGAAGTTTGAAGGACCAGTTTTTTCACTGTCTGAAGACGTAGGAAGGAGAAATTATTCCTCTTACAAACGATTGCTATTGTATTCCTTTATTTCTTTAGACTGGTTGATTATAAAGCATGATCAGAATTTTCTCCAGGGGCAATTACTAGAGAATCCCTTGACTGAGACATTTCTATTCCCTTCCTTCTTGCCTGCCTCTAGCAATCGGGAGCACAATTAAGAATAAGAGAAAAATGTCAGCGGCAGCTAACTAATTTTTTTAAGGAACTTAGTTTTGTTTTCTGGTTTGTAGTTTCGTTTTGGGTTTGTTTGCTTGTTTATTTTTTTGTTTACCTAAAGTGGTTGAAGTCATAACACCTTTTGAATGCTGAAGCACTTCTTGTCACCTAGGGAGAGAGGGAAACAATGACGATGAGCCAACAAGAGGAAGATAGAAGCCTTAGCTGGAAAACATCACCTGATAATTAACAAAAGCATAGCAGAAGCTAGCAAATCTCAAATGGATAAAAGATAAAACAGGAGCTGAGTGGAGATGTCTGAAAAGATTTCAGAGCAGCATTTACAATTCTGTACTAATACAGTGGTGTTTGTTAATGCAATATTTTGTGCTTGTTTTCCCATTGCCATGGTTGCCTTCAGTTTCAACTGAAGTCAATCTATGTGGCTTTATTCAGCTTGGGGCTTAAGCATGCTGTTACCCTTCATTCCACCAAAGTAAACAAAATGAAGATGTTCGATATCCCTTTTTGGTTTCCACGTCACCACAGTGACCACAAACAGGTGCTCTGGGAGGTGTGGGCTCAAGATGACAGACAGTTGCTTACCCTTGCATTGGCCAAAAAATTTCTTCAGGAACTAGCAATTTGAGAAGGTATAGTGAGCCCACAGGGCACTGCGGAAGAGTAAAGAAGATCTTGTCTTAAATGAGGACATTAGATCTGAAAGGTCATGGAAAAAATTTAGTTATTGGCATAAATCATAGAGATTGTGAAGCGATAAGTCAGTGAGGAGTTGTCAGGACAAATCACATCAACATAGGTAACTTCTTCCTTTGGTGGGATAGCTGCCCCAGTGCAAAGAAGAGAGAAATTCAAACTCTATGTAAATTAATTCTGGTGTTTTCAGAGGCCTAGGGAAAAGCAATCTACATGAAATCATCATAAAGATGGTGCTGATTGAAAAAGTCATTCATTGAGCAGTGCTCTGGGATTTTTTTAGAGCATTTCAAATGGGGATCTTCTTTAACAGTCTAACTGATATTTTAAGCAATTAACTGAGTCCCTGGGTGCCACTGAACTGACACCAAATTCATAATTCAAGCTGAGTTTAAGAAACTGAAGAATTACCCTGCAATCAGTAGTATTCAGTGGATAAAAGGTAAGGTGAAGATGCCATCCCTGAGGGAAACTGAGCTCTGTTATGCAAAATGTGCAATTAAGGATAAGCAGAAATACCGCTTCTGGAGCTATAATAGTAGTATATGACCTGAATGTACATTAGTAATGAAATGGTAGTGCAGAAAAAGTTTCCTTCTAAAATGCATAAACTGCAAAAGTAGTATCTATGGCATAAAGTGTAGCAGTTCTCCTCTGCCAGCAATGGTATAGCCTCAAGCATTGAACTGAGGCCAATTTTAAGCACTGTGGTCACTCCTTATTTTAAAAGAAAAGTAGGGAAGGAATGAATTGGAAAGCAATAAAAAGTGGTCATAGATCTTATTTAAAGAAAAAGCAAGAACTACTTTGTGTAATCAGAAAGGAGAGGCTGAGGTGGAAATATCACACTAATTATCCATGTGGTAGACAAATGCTGGGCATGTCCTCAGATGGTAGAATGAAAAGCAATTAAATTAAAGTATCAGAGATGAAGCTTATATATTAGGGAAGTTGTTTTAACTAATCAGTTGCAAAAAAGTCTGATTCTAGTCACTAGCAATCTCTATGGCAAAGCTTTGTCACTGTCTATGAGGGAGGATCTAAATGTGCTTCATCTCAGAGCAAAGGAGTTACTTACTAAAACCTCTTCCAGTTCTCTTTTCCTTAACTATCCTTATATTTCATCATACTTACATAAATAATGTATTAACATTTTTTCTATTAATTTCTAAATTTGTATTTATAGGGCATGTTTGGGCAGGAACATAATCCTTCAGATTATATTAATTATTCTAAACAATGATTTAGCATTTAATTTTCAAGGGAAGATGCAGCTTCCAGGTCTGTGTAGGTAAGAGGCATATATTTCTATTTTGGTTGTTCTTTGTATGGATTCAGGTTATTTCCAGTAGAGAGTTTCTCTAAAAATGCAAGTGCGACAGCAGAAACCGGGGAGTCATAGGACAACTCTCTTCTCCGACACAGCTTGCCAGGGAAATACAAACTGCACACTTTAAAAGTCTTTATTTCTGACTGACAGATACCTTCCACCCAATCTTTATCCAGTGGAGGAGTTTGCTGTTCTCAGAAGAAACAGAATGGTTTCTGTAAATCACCTTCTCCTAGAAGGCATGCTTCTAGAAGTCAGATATTACAAGGTGGATACAAGCTAGAAGAGTGCATAAAAAACCAGCCTATATGTTTATTTAGCAAAATAACTTTTACAAAGTTTATTTAGCAAAATTGCCAGGTGGAAAAGAAATAGACACATTGTCCATTAATGAAAACTGTGTCTAAGTGTGACAGCTCCCCTGGGAGCTGCTTTCCAGCCATCAGCACTACAGGTAGAACATGGGGACTGGCTGAGACTCCTCTGTCTGGGAATCTCAGAACTGAGAATCTGTATCTTGGCTGACCTCTACCAATCCTGTCTTCTCAGGACACCAAGTCCTTCCCTTCTCATACTGTACCGGAGACAAGGGATTGCAGACTCTAGCTATGACTAGTCAGTTCTGGAGAGCAAAGACAAAAATACGGTAGTTCTGTAGGTTTTCTGCATTACTCCTTTTCCTCTACTGTTGGGATATTTGACTTCCTTACTCTTTCTCCCTCCCTGTTCACAAAGCAATGACTGGGCTATTGTTCACTTTAGTTCATTACTTTCTTTATTTCCAGTAACTCACATGTGCAGTGACTCAAGACTAAAGGCATGTACTCAGCTAAAATTAATTCGGTTTGATTTACTCTCAAGATTGTAGAGAGTCCAATTGTGGTGTATGTGCACAGCAGAGGAAAGATTTCTCAGCAGATTGTAAGGGTTTCAGTGCCAGCTCCTGGTGCAATTTGTCTCAGTCAAGTGTTTTAAAGGCTGAGCACCTATTATCTGGTCAATAAATGAATAGTACTGCAGACAGAAAATTTACCATGGCTTTCTGCTCTCACTTTCAATTGTAAGGCATTAGAATAATGCACTAAACATTTGTTGCTATCTTTTTACTGCCTTTTATAGGTAATCAGATGTGCAACAGAACCACAAAAAATAGGTTGAGATTGGTTTTGGTGTTAACTTTATAAGAAAAAAAAACAAACAAATAAAACCCTCAAACAGCTCCCATAAGATACTGGCAATCTGCTTTGCTCAAAGATATACTTTTAAATTGCATTTTAATTGTGGAGAACAATATTTCTTTAATTTGACACTGGGTACAATTCATGGTTTAAAACAAGTCTTTAGCCTATCCTATTATCTTTACTGTCATTTGTAGGATATCATGGATCGCTTTTCAACATATGACATTGCAAAAAGAACTGTAAAAACCCAGGATTGAACAGATGAGGTAATTGTTTAAAGCACAAAGAGACAAAGCCCCTTTCTCAGCTTTTATTTGGTATATCACACTGCATCACTCTGCCCATTAGAACTATTTCAAACATGTTACTCCTTACATATACATCAAAGTTTCAGTGTGCCATATGTCAGTCTAATTTTTAAAGTCAAAACAGAAACAGACATATTCCTAAAACCAAGCACAGACCCTCACCTTTGCATTCCATCACATCTTCTTTAACTGGCTCCTGCACTCTACCAAATGCCACACTCTCTATCATTAACTCTAAAACTAATACATACAGAATTCTGAGTTCCAATCATAGTTTATAGCTGCATAAACATATGTATAGTCTCCCTCATCTCCTTAATCCAGTTTCTTCCAAGTTTTGATAACTTGACATTTCTAGCTTAATCAAACATCACTTTTCTGAAGCCTCTGATCTGAGGCCATTGCTGGATGTCTCTTCAAAGGCTCCTGTTGTTTTTAATGAGACAGAAACTCACTTCTTACAAATGACAAATGGAGACAATGCCAGCTCAGTGTCAGACTCCTCATTATAGACTCACAGTAGCTGTCATTTGTTACAAACCAAAGCTTATCTCACAGGATGCTGTTTTATCTGAGTGACTGAGATCAGAATTAGCATTGATACTGTGAAAAATCTTAGATATATTTAAAAAAATAACTACATCCCACTCATAATTAATTTTACGTAAGTTGTTTTGAGCTTTAGGGTAAAGGTATTCACGTAAAATTTAAGCTGACAGTCATGTTGGAACTTAAAAAGCCGAAGTTTTGAATATCTGAATTTCTGTTAATAAGCTTAAAACAGTTTGTAGACTCAGAAAACTTCTACAGGAGGGATGTGCATCAACAGAGGCATTCAAAGCTACTGCAGTTGTTCAAACCCAAGTGGACATGGTCCTGACCATCCTGCTTTAGCTGACCCAGAGGAGCTGGACTAGACAGGTTACAGATGTGCTTCTGACCTCAGCTGTCCACTGCCATGGTCACATCTGGTTACAAATGGCTGCCAGGAGAAGCAGAAGACAGCTCTTCAGAAGCTAAACTCTGTGCTGCTGACACCATAAATTCATTGTTATATCAAGGAGTTAACTAATGTTTTACTGTCTTACGAGCAGGTCATGTTCAGCTTGATACACAGGCATAAACAGCTTACATTCCGGTCGAGGAGATTATTTTACTTCATAGGAACTATGAATGACTTCCCCCCCCCCTTCTCTAATTCTCTTCCATTCTTATTCTGATTTATCATTATGGTTTTACTCTGGTTTTTTTCCTCCCATTGCTGTAGTGTGAATGAGACTAACAAACAGTGGTTTTGTGACAGTAGATGATGCACCACAGATGTACATTCAGCTTGCATGTACATAGGTGGGCTGCAAATATGTAATGAAGCATATTGACCACAGAATGCAGATCATAATACTCACAGATGAAAGATAGTGAGTGCAGTTAATTACTTTTCTCTCTGCATTGTACCACTGTTTGATCTTGGCAAGAAGAGGGAGAAAAGTAAAGAAAACAAAACCAAAAAAACAAAACCCCAAATGCAAGCCCATTTCTATGTTAACTCTCAATCTCCCTTTTGCTACTTGACTATATCTTGATGAGTACTCCCTAGACAGAAGGTGTGCTGTTAGCAGCAATACATTGATCCCTTTCACCCGTATGGGATAGTGCATATTACTGCAGGTGTGGGCACTGAGATTTCAGAAAAAATCCCTGGCTGTATTTTCTTGCACTCAGACTCACAGAATGCAATTGCCCCATAACACTAACACTGGCTGCAGGATCACAACAGTATTGCCTGTAAATCACACTTTCTACTTGTGAAATGGTAACAGGAAGAGAAGAGCTGCTCTAAAACATCTAGTTTGTTACCAGATGTGTATCACAGATCATGGGATTTAGAAAGTTACAAGTTTGACATACTTCCATCTGTAAAGCATAGTCTTTTTCACTAATTAATACAAAAACTTTCTTGAGAGTGGCAACAGGAAGGGGAATACAGAGATACGAGTGTCTGTGTTCCCTCAGATAATGTCATGCACAACAGAGGAAAAGGTTTACTTTCAAGGATGTGAGTTTCAGTGATCTTTTTGTTTTTTTCTAGCTTACTTCATATTCACGTGGAGTATAACCTTTTTTTGGTGGGGAAGAGTTGTGGTTTAAGACCAGCCGCACCTCAGAACCACGCAGCTGCTCTCTCACTCCCCCCCTTCCTCTACCCTGCTCCCCAAGGGATGAGGAAGAGAATCGACAGAATGCAACTCCCACGGGCTGAGATAAGAACAGTCCAGTAACTAAGGTGTAACACAAACCACTGCTTCTACCACCAATAATAATAGCGACAAGGGAAACAAATAGGGAAGAGAATACAACTGCTCACCACCTGCCAACCGATACCCAGCCTGACCAAGCAGTGATCTAACCCTTCCAGGTAACTGCCCCCAGTTTATATAGTAGGCATGATGTGCTGTGGTATGGAATACCTCTTTGGTCAGTTTGGGTCAGGTGTCCTGTCTCTGCCTCCCCCCGGGTTCCCCTCCTCCCTGGCGGAGAATGAGACTCAGAAAGTCCTTGGTCAGACTAAACATGACTGAGCAGCAGCTAAAAGCGTGGGTGTTATCAGCGTTGTTCCTAGGCTGAAAGTCAAAAACACAGCAATGCACCAGCTACTAAGAAGCAGAAAAATGACTGCAACTGCTGAACCCAGGACAGGAAGATAGCCGAAGAGCATGAATTCCACACAATAATATTTTACAAAATTGCATGAATACAGGCACTGGAACACCAAGCAGAAAAGCAAGCAATAATGAGTTGGAGGAGTAAAGTGACATGCAAGCTCAGCAATTGGTCTAAAAGATCTCCAAGCCCACGTCACATTCAAAATTGAAGATTGCCAATCAGCATAGACTCAAAATAGACTAACTGCAATTTATTCTGATATAGACAAGCTTTAAACTCTCTAGCTTATTACCTCTAGTAAAAGAGCATCAGCAACGCAGGATGGATCAGTTGCTGAGGAACTGACCCAGAAAACTGCACAACATCCAGCACTGTTTGCTTGCTGAGATTTGTGCAGATCTGCCTGCACATTAAGCAAGACCTGAAGTAGATACTCTGACAATTTTTTTGACAGCTGTCAAATGCAATACCCAGAGCCATTATGTGCTTTTGAACAAGTTACCAGGAGGCTTTAAGCAAAAGAAGATCTGAATAAGTGAGAGACCTAGTGTTATTGAGCTTACTGTGAGCAACTGGAACCAAATTGGCTGTCGCTATAGAGACTCTGAGCTTATGAGTTGTGCTTGTTGCTGTGCAATGTATATATCTTCTGTGAGCCAAAAATGCTGTGCAAACCCCCCACAGTAAAAACCTAGCATAGGTGTTGCTTTTCTCCACCAAATGTTCCGCTTCAGACAGGAGGCAGCAAATACACCCTTTGAAAAGTTCCAGTTTGTTTTTCCAAAGAAGCAAAAGTGTTGTTTTGGAATAGATACTAGTATTGTTTTATCTCAAAGCTTTTCTCCTTTTATTTAGCTTCCCTATACGATACTGGCTCGTATGAAATCCTCCCAGAATTTCTGATCTACTCTTCATTTTGTATATAACTATACACAAATTTTCAGTTCAGTTGTTTGCAGTGTATTGACTGTCTGAGGCAGGGTTAATTTAATCTCTTGACTACCAGTTCCGCTTGGGAAATTAAATTTCCACTGGAACTTGAAGAAATGAAGCACTACATATATTTTTTCATAACTCTTGCACTGTGCTGCTGTGAACAGCTAGAAAAGAGCCACGCTACCCTGGCAGCTGCGTGACTGCAGTTCAGAAACAGGCAAATGGATAAATTTTCAGACAGTGGAGAAGGCTGAGTGAAGAGGTCAAGTGCTTTGAGACTGCTATAGGCGAACCATCATCATTATAAACATTTGAAGAAGAAATTATGCAAAATTTATAATTCCATGCCCTAGAGTGATAATAGCTGTGCTTGCTAAATAAGTTACCTTCCTGACTTTAAACTGGTAGGTGTTCTCATCTCTGACCAGCTCTCTGAGATTAACCAAAATGAGCCAGATTGGCAATGAAGTTAGACATGCAAAAAATTTATGCTAAGCATGTTAATACTATTCAGTTTAACACCATATATGTGGCCATTTGGTGCTGAGATGGTCTCTACCAGGGATTTAAGAACAGGTGGGACTGCAACTTCATCAAGCATATCTGCAACTAGAAAAAATGGATTTGCAAAGAGGTAATTTTCCTGACATGTGTTTGAAAATTCCTTTATGAGAGCCCAAATCAGAATAAACTTCCTTGAATCCAAATTTTGTAACACATTGTACCTCATATTAGAATAGACATGGGTGCATTCAGCAAGGAATTAGGGATTATTTTGAAGATAATCTGTATCTTAATACTGTGGAGTGCCTCCATGCTGTGTCATTTTTTTAGAACTGAACTTGAGAATTAATGGTAACTTCACTTCTCTTTCTGCAAAAACACCTTTGCCAGATTGCTGGGAGTGATTTGCATTTTGTCCTTCATTCCATGAAAATCCAGTCAGCTCTGCATCAACTCGGCACTGTAACATTTAACACTGTAAAAATCTTGCGTAATATGTAATATATATCAGGCTGCACATGTCCACCCATTTGCTGAAATGTGGCAAGCTTAATAGTGGTATGAACATGAACTTTGACATAATGAATTAGAGTAACCAGTCATCTAATACAGCTTCTCATGACAGCCATACCCAGTAACAGACGTTTCTGAAATTGTAGAAGTCCTGGAAGGACCAATTAGACAAAAACATTCCCATGGCAGTGATATTTTCACTGGCTTTCTACCAGCCAAACCAGGCCCTCTCCCAGAGCTTCTTCTGCCTGGTAAAAGGGAAATGAGACTTGTGGCCTTTTGGGAGCACAGTTGTACACAGATCCTGGAGAGCGCACAGCTGTAAACTGAGCGTTAAGGGACAGCACTCTGCTCAACCTGTGTCATAGCTCACCTGTGCTAGCTCTCACATCTCCCAGACATGGCCATACAGTTGCTTAAATTACACTCTAGTAAACACTGCATCTGCATGGCTAGTCTGCTGGAAATATGCTAGAGGTAACTCCCATTTCCTTATCAGTATGCTGAGTAAGGAGTAAAAGGATTTATTTACAAAGGGTGGTTTAATTGAAAGCAGATTAAAAAGAAGGTGGTGGTGGGGCTAAGGCTTTAGCCAGGATGCAGCTCCAGGCAGCTCTGCTGAGGAGGCTAAGGATGATGTTCACTCACATCATCAGTAGGCAAAAAAGACTTAGAAACATGTCTGCATTTGAGTTTGTAGACCCCATCCGTGATAAACTAGCACACAGCAGGGCATACAATATCTGTGGTTCAGTATTCGGTGACACAATGAGTTTAGACAAAAAAAAGTAAAATTCTGCCTTCACTTTTCAGCTCTGCAATTCTGCCCAAATTTTGCCATGTAGAAAAAGATTGTCTTTCAGCACACTGACCAGAAGCAGGGCACAGAGTTTCCCATTTTCCTGACAGATTATTCCAGTTTGTCTCCACAATCAGATTTGCTGGTCTGAAAGAGGAAATCAGAAACCAATTCTTTCTATACTGATTATAATTTTGAAAATGTTTCATCATCAAAACACAGTCACTTTTGCATTACATGGGAAGTATCGTTGTGGAGATCTAGCAAGTTTTCATTCCTGAAAGCCATAGTAACTCTTCAAATGTGAAAAAAAAATGCAGGAAAACTGCAGCCGTAAAAAGTCCCATGGTCTCCAGCACTTTGCAAGGAAAATGCATGTCTCCATCAGAGCCCTGCTTATGATTCAGTAGCATTTAGCTGAATCAAATAAAACTCTTAACTAGTATTTTTCTGATGAAACTCAAGTAAGGCAAAGCAAAGAACATGTTCTTTATGTTTAATCCTGAGGCACACAGAGCAGTGGTGCAAGCTGCTTCTTGCACAGCAGCATCTGGTTTCCAAAATGTTGGTGAAAGTCAGGAAGTATTTATGTGTTTTAACATTTGAAAAGAAAACTCATTGTTTAGCTGAAAAATATTCTATCCAGTGCATTTTCTATCAAAGATGATCGCATTCAAATGGAGATCAAACAGCTGCTGTAGCAAAGGAGATGTACCGCCATAGCAGGAGGATCAAAACTGAAAGACAGTTACAGAAAAGAGGAAACTGAATTTCACACTCCAGTTGAAGAGGAAGACAAGTTGGTGGTTTGCCTTGTGTATGAAGAAACCAAAAATATTTAGTTTAGAAACAGACGGAGTATGAGCCTCACTGGTATCTGAGGAAAGGCAATGGAAAGCCATTAACTGAATTGATTAAGGAATTAAGTGAATAAACAAACTGGACTGGACAGTTTGCAAATGGGAACTGAGAATGAGTGTCTGAAACTACGAGTGTAGTTGACTGGCAAGAATGTACTTGGGAAGGTATTTAAGAGCACAGAACAACCAGCTGATTGATTTAAAAAGACTACAATCATAAGGTATTAAAGCACCACTGAACCATTACCAAGGGAATGCCTGGGGAAAACAGAAGTTAAGGATAAATAAAGCTATTAAGGAAACTATACATGCTCCTTGATACCACAGAAAAAGTCTCCCTGCTCAGGCGATTTAGAAATGTGAAGGAAGTTCTTTATGAAATAATGCCAAAACCAATGCCAAAACCAGTCAGACTTCAACAACTGACACAAATCCAAAGTGAGCAGGGGTACCCTTAATGACAAAATGGCTCCAAGACACAGCTTTCTAGATGGCATGTCTGAAATGCTTCTCACAGTTTGGTAATGCTGTCAAACCAAAGAAAGGCTCAGGAGATCTGCTTTGTATTTCAAGGTTTTCAGCAGACTTCTGCTATGATATGAGTGAGATATTTACTCTGTCTTTCTGTTGTTTAAGTGGGACTGACAACATCTATCTATATCTGTATTTAGGCTGTAACTTTCTTAGAAAGAAAGAGAAACTACACTGTAAATACCCACTATTTCCATTTCTCTCTTGGTTGAAGCTGCTTAACTTCATGTTGGAAAGTGATACTGGGAAACTGACAGCCTCCTTTTATTTCTAGTCACTTCTAATAAGAGAATTTCAATTATACTGCACTTCTTCATGTTATAAACTGATGTTTGCTAAAGTACATACATCCCTCTTTACCATAACTAGAATTTGTGCTTCAAGCAAAATGCTACAGACACACATTGTCTCTTTAACTAAACTTTAAAAATGTGGACATTTATAGCACTAGAATAATTTAAGATAGTAGAGCTGAAGCTATGGTATTGTCCCATTTGTTTCTTGCAGAATAATATGGGGATAGGGTGCTTTTTAAAAAGAGTGCTTTACTGTGCTTCAGTTCAAATATAAACTGTCAATAATGAAGACTACAATGGACCATTTTCACAGTACACCGTTGTCTTTTATTTTGAAGCTTATGTGTTTGTGTATGCATAACACTTAGGTTCTAGTATTTTAACTGTCAATTTAATGAATTTATTCAGTTGAGGTGATATCCTTAAAGACTACATAAAATATAATGCTTTTGTTGATAAAGTGTAACACAATAACCTATGCTTAATGGTTTTAATTCATGAAGCAGGAGTGTCTGTCTGCAAAGAATTTCAGAAATTCAAATAATGAAGGAAGCAATAGCTGTGATAATTACAGTTTGTTTAATTTCTTGAGTAACAGAAGGCTTATTCTACTTGTTGGAAAGGACCATTTGCGAGAAACTGATGTCTTACAACCAATTTAGTGAAGACTACCCCCTGTGGCAAAGTCACAGCAGAGATTGCTAATCAACTTTTTGGAAGAACAGCAAAACCACTTCAAAACAGTGGCAAAGGCTTCTAAGGCTCAAAGTGGTGTGCACAGTTGTGGGCATATGCACATATATACCCACAAAAAGAGAAATATCCATCAGTGATGGACTCAGATCCTTCACACAAACTATGAATGCGTTATGTTTTAACTGGGTAATAGGAAGTCCCCTTAGAATCTTTTTATCCCTCATTTTTGTTGAAAACTGTGATGCAGAAATGCTAAAATAGCAAACAAATCTGTGGCTGAAAGTGATTATGTTTTTTGAGACTGACTGGGACCAAAGGGATGGGGAGAGGTGTTCCCTAGTCTCTCACTCGGAGATAAAGCTGTCAGAGTTCCTTGTCTCAGAATGTATTTTTTGATGTTTTCCATTTAAGTGGCAATGTTGAGAGATTTTAAACTTGATGGTACTAAATTAAGGTACAGAGTAAATTAATGTGCAATAATCTAGTCAGTACACATCAATTTAGCTGGAGCACCTAAAGATGGCTTACCTAAACAGAAGAAGTGGGTCTTTTTTATGACAGCAGGTTATGTAAAAGTGCTGCAAGCACTGAATGGAGATGTTTAGGATACGTCTTTGAAACATGATTGGCTGGGACAGTAAAGCACTGGTACAGAGATGTTCTATTTAGTAGAATTTAGATGTTTGGTAGAATTTAGATGTTCTATTTAGTAGAATTTGTGCTTTAGTAATAAAAGTAAAAAATGCAAGAGAGCTCCAAGTGTGCCTTTCACCAGACAGACAGCTGTGACAGCTGGGTGAAAGACGCATGTATATGAAATGCAGTAATCACAGGCTTTTCTAGTTTCTTGAACAGCTGCTCAAATTAACAAATACATAGAATTGAGTACCTTTAGGTTATTGCAGTTAACACATGACACTTCTTTAAATCCTACCTCTTGAGCCCAGGGCACTAAGAGCCAATTCCGCTTTCATCTACTGAACAAATCTGAGAGACTTGCAACGTAGATGAGTATCTGCTGTCTTTCCTAATCTCCATTCTTGTGTTTTATGGTATAGCACTTCAAAACACTTAGCAATAATTTTTCTACTACTTCTACAAACATAGATAATTCTGCTGTGTTCAGTGGCATGTTATTTATTGCAGTTTAACAGGTTTAATCTAAGAACTCTTGTACACAGGCTGTTTACATGATTTGGATTGAAAAAAACAAAATTATCATAAACTTTAAATTACCTAAGTAGGTAAGATAAAGAATAGAATTTGGCAAGCAAGCATTCACACTCGTGCTATGCAAAGGTGGAGAGTTCATTAATGCCTTGTGGTTCCCTTTGTCTTTCTTGAATTTTTAATACAGTCCTCCATTAAATGTTTCACCCTACACATTTTATACTATTATAACTGACACACACAAAGATTAGGAAACTCAGAGAGTTAGGATCTTTCACAACTTATTATTTCTCAAGCACATGTGATACAAATATGCTTTTTCCCATTTCTTCAGTGTGAGTTATTTAATATTGTGAACACAGTTATTTGGACTACTTGGGTTTCCACAGAGCATAGGACTTGACCCATTGAGGCAAGTGGCAAGCCAGCAACTTTTTTCACTCTTTTTTAATCTTTGTCGTAGTTTTGTTCACTAACAGTTCTTTTGTATCTGCTTTTCCTCCTCAAAATGGTGGAGATCTGTTACACTGTAATTTCGTAATCAAGTGCCTTTCCCCTGACAGAGCTCCAGTTTCTTTACATGATACACAATGTTTTTATTCAGGCAATGCTAGACACTACATCCTCCATTTGGAGCTAGCCAGAAAAAAGGTAGCACTTCTCAACTAACACTCAAAAACTTTGTTGTCATTTACCAAGCCAAAACCTACAGTCAGTTTTATTCATTCAACTTAAGAGTTTTAAAATAACCAAATTCAAATAGCATTTTCAACCTACAAAGGTTTCTTTGTTTCAATCATCCATGAAACAAATCTTAGAAGAATGCTTTAGATGAATGTAATTAAGTGTTTATTCAGCTTCTGGAATATCACTGGCCAAAGTTGAGATGAATTTTGTCCTTGTGAAAAGAATAAGACAAATTAAGATCATGTGTTTTAGAAGCACAAAAGCTGATCAATGGCAAATTCAGCTTCCCGGTACAATGGTTGTGAGATTATGAGGTAGAAAAGTGTTTCGCCTGGTCAAAGCCCAGAGTGGCAGAGTTTTGCAAAATGTAAGGTGTGGCACCTGACTCTTTTTAACATGTGTGAGACAGAGAACTGTATCTCTGGGGCCATGTTTCAGGGTTTTGATGGTTAAGTCTGAGATGTACTGGTAGGCATATGTCCTATTGTAGAGCAGAATGCAGTGAAGAATAAATATGCTGCCAGAGAAGGACAAGAATAAATTTGGTTTACCATTATTTTTAAGAAATACTATCCAGGTCAAATCAGTTTAGTCCTGTGTTGGGTTTAGCAGTAACAGCCATTTTTCTCCTTCTTAATAGCTGGTGCAGTGCTGTGGTTTTGACTTTCTACCTGGAAACAGCGCTGATAACACCAATGTTTTTAGCTGCTGCTCAGTAATGTTTAGTCTGATCAAGGACTTTCTGAGTCTCATGCTCTGCTAGGGAGGAGGGGAACCCAGGGGGAGGCAGAGACAGGACACCTGACCCAAACTGACCAAAGAGGTATTCCATACCACAGCATGTCATGCCCACTATATAAACTGGGGGCAGTCACCCGGAAGGGTTAGATCACTGCTTGGTCAGGCTGGGTATTGGTCAGAGGGTGGTGAGCGGTTGTATTCTCTTCCCTTGTTATTTCCCTTGTCATTATTATTATTGGTGGTAGCAGTAGCGGTTTGTGTTACACCTTAGTTACTGGACTGTTCTTATCTCAGCCCGTGGGAGTTACATTCTTTTGATTTTCCTCCTCATCTCTCAGGGAGCAAGGGGAGGAAGGTGGAGAGTGAGCTAACAACTGCGTGGCTGATTTACAGCTGAGCTTAAACCATGACAATCATGGTCTCATTTAGAATCTTTCCAGAAGGGGAAGACTAGGGTTTTGACTGTTTTGGTTTTTGTTGTTTTAATTGCTGTCACCTACTGTTACATAGTTTTGTCACAAGGCAACACATGCATTGCTTCTACTGGAGAGTTGGTTTTGCGAAAATTCTAGCTTTGCAGGGATCTTCTCTTAGTCGCATTGACATGCAACACAGTTACATTGGAGAGATTAGAGTATCAGTGTAATGGCAGGCTGGTGAGGATTTGTGTCTTCCCTAGAGCCTATAGGGCAGATGCTTGATTAGCATTCATCTGCTTTTGAAATGCCATGTTGTTTTATCTCAGAAAATACTATATGTGCTATACCCCAAGTTCTAGCCTTACCTCACCTATTACACAATGAAACCTAATTACTATCTTCCCATCTACACGTTGAGGTATTGATTTCAAGTATTATAGAGGCATCTGCATTGTGAGGAAGTGACTATTCCACAGCAGTAAAAGAAAGACACTGTGGGAACACAAAAGAAACAATTGGCAGTTAAAAATCTGCTTCACCACACAATCTAAGCCCTTTGGGGTTTGCAGAATGCATTTTGATGGTGCTGGGTAGACTGATGACAAAAGGCAGAAAAGCCTTAACTAATAATTTTTGAAATGGAAGATTCCACAGGACAGAATTATTTCACCCTTCCAATATCTGAAGAGAGCCTACAGGGATGCCAGAGAGGGACTCTTCATCAGGGACTGTAGCAGCAGGACAAGGGGTAATAGGTTTAAACTTAAGTGGCGGAGGTTCAGATTAGATATAAGGAAGAAGTTCTTTACGGTGAGGGTGGTGAGGCTCTGGAACATGTTGCCCAAAGAAGTGACAAATGCTCCGCCCCTGGCAGTGTTGCAAACCAGGTTGGACAGAGCCTTGGGTGACATGATCTAGTGTGAGGCATTCCTGTGCATGTCAGGGGGATTGGAACTAGATTATCTTAAGGTCCTTTCCAACCCTAACTATTCTATAATTCTATGATGACCACACTAGCGAGGCAGCATGCAATGTTACAGCAGCAGCTTTGTTTTCTATTCCCTGGCAGCTAAGAGCTGTATTCTCACACAATATCAAATTGATGGTTCTCCACTGGCAGCCAGCACCAAAGGAAAATCAGGGGACTATTTTTATTTAAATTTCAAAATATAATAAATTGCGTACACAATTATTTCCCATATGGTAATCAGTAATACAAGCGGGAGTAATATTAATAAAACCAGTCAAAATAGAGAGACTTCTTGAGAGAGGCATTTTAACAATATTGTGCAGTCATTTGCAGCAGCAGTTCGTGAGAGATTTCTAGATATAATTTTTGATATATTTCAGTTTCCTTTATATCTTAGTCCAAATATAAATTTTTGCACATATTCGAAAAAGCTACTTAGAATCTCAATCAAAAAGGACTCTAGGATCTAACTGCTTTTTATTGAGTTTATCACAGTATGTACAACAATGTTCTGCATGTACCTGAGAGACACATATGCTCCAAGTCAAGCAAAAACCATAGCACATTCAAATTATTCTTGCACAGTAGGGTGAGATGAATGCTCAAATGCTAAGAAAGAGTGTTTATTAGTGATACTAATTTCAGACTCTTAAGAAAATGTCATGAGCACAGTAAAGACATTCTTAAGCCCGTATTATTTCTTGACAGCATCTTTTGACTGAAGAAAAATTTGAGAATCGCACATTTATTTTCAGATATATGCATCATTTTGATATCTGTTTGAAAAAAGAGCATTTGCATTGTTCTAGGAGACCCTAATATTGAGCAATATGGTGCAGAAAAGTGCTGTTTTCTTAAGAGAAGAGGATTTTCAGGAGAGGCAAAGAAAGAATTCAAGAATTTTTGTCTACATGTCTGACAGGTATGGAAAATCCATTAGCTATATTGTGTTTTGCTGTAAAATGTTTATAGAGATAGACCATAGGTTGGCTACATGGGCTAAAGTCTGTGCAGCAATCTGGTGTGACATAAGCCTCATTCCTTTACTCAAAAATATTAATTAGAAAAGAAAAAGACACTATTTTTTTTTTTTTCTTGTGAGATAACTTCAGACTTACAATTTGTCTCAGCTGTTTAATGCCATGATCTGAGCTAGTAGGTGGTTTCAGATCATTGTTTCACTTAAAATTGCACATGACTTTCTGTTCTTTTTAAAAATAATAATAATACAACTACTACTAATAAAATCCACATTGCTTTCATATCCATTATCTTTAAAAGAAGTATGAGCTTATTCTCTCAAGACTGAGACATAGTTCACTTCCTGCAGATGTAAAATACATATGTTTACTCATTTTTTACATAAATGAACCTTCTGAGATTATTTTAATATTTATTCATAAACTCTTAATGCTAGGCTGGAGAGTTGACACTGTTGCTGAAAATAATTCAGTCACCTAGTCTTTAAGAAGCATTTTACTAAATACTTGTGTTCTTGTGAATGACAGAGAAGAGATTAACATTTTTTGGTCTAATGGAACATTAATAGTCTAAGGCGAAAGTCGTAGGGGAAAACATACGGATGTTCTATGCAGCCTTAGCCACTTTGTGTGCAGTATAAAAAAAACGCATGAGAAAAAACCGAATGAAGTTTTGGTATATCTAATATAACTAAATTTAGATAAAGATCAGGTTAGTTATCTCAGAGGAAGGTCTTTGTACTCTCAGAGATGCAAAAGCTTCTGTGGTCATCAGGGATGCATTTGAAACTTTTTCCAGAAATGGGCTCTAGATTACTATCTTGAGAAACTAACAGGTATTGCTGGGTCCCAGTGCTGAGCGGGGCAAAGCAGATACATTGTAAGGGATAAATTATGCTTCTAATTCATGACAAGCTGACTAGGTAGCATTGATAATGAGCTGAAGTAACTTGGCAGCATAACTAACCAGGAGTAACTTGGTATTATAATTAAGGAAAAAGGGGAGAAAGAAGAAATGATTTGTCTGGGTTCACAGAGGAAGCTGGTAGTACAATACAGAATTAAATGCAAATATCCTGCATTGCAGTATGCCTCTGTCACTAGAGTAGAGCTACAAGTTTAATTTTATTTCTCTGCTTGGATGATAAACTCCCTTTAAAACCAAGGAACAAGCTGATTGCCCTAGTTTATTCATCACTCAGCTTTAAGATGCATTTTTTTTTTCATAAAGAGCCAAAAATTAGTTTCTTAAAATAAATACTTCTTTTCCATATCTCCTCTGAGTTACCTTAAGGGAAAGGAAGTGAGAAGAAGTCTTAGAAAATTGCTCTGACTGGAAAAGCAGAAAAGGTTATTTCAGGTAAAACTTGAAATCAGAAAAGTTGAGGCATAGTGCTTGCTCAAGGCATAGTTCTTTTCTTGTGTGAGATGTTTTACACAAGTAGTAGCAGAGTAGAAGCCCAGAGGTGTTACTTTATTCCTTGTCAGAACAGGCACAAAAGAGGTATGAGGGTAACTTGGTCTGTAAGTGCCCAGGAGGTCTAAGGACACCCACAGCTGGCACATACTGCTAGTGCCAGCCTGCAAGAGGCCACATGTGCTCAGGAGACATCAGGAGTTGGTTTTCTCTAACCAGAATGACCTCATTCCTGAGCACAGTACTGACAAAGATGAGATTTCTGTACTTTAGAGAACAAAGCTTAGCTCTTCCTTTTGATATGTTTCCCTCATGAAAAAATATGATTGTGGAAGTTGTTTTCACTTGAAATTTTTTCCTGTATTAGGAAATTATAAACTTTTTTTAAGCATTTTTTTTCTAGGCTGGCATTTTTTGAGTGGAGACTCAAATCACACATCTTGTTTTGATTTTTAAAGTTCCAAGTGATTTTTAAAGTTTAAGAAGTTCCAAGTCTTTTTGTAAAATCATCTAATGTCTTCAAAAAAAGCACTAATAATTTCAGTTTCAGAAATATGTCCTTTTCTGTCTTGCAACAAATAGCCACGGTTAAGTGCACTGTGGGAAAGCTGGAATGTGAGCAGAAACTCTCTACAGCAACAGCAGAGGTGCAGGTCCCCAAGGACTTGCTTTTGTGATTCCAAACTTCCACTGTAAAATATGAATGTTTACAGCCAGATCCAGGAACTTAAGATGAATTTAATAACCTCTATTTCTGGCTATATGACAAATAGGTATTGGAGATTTATGTTTTTGGAATTAGACACCAAAATTCCAGTTATGTCCCATGGATTTAAAAACATCACCTTTGCAAATTTAGACTCTGGGGATTAAGTCTAACAGTGGAGTTTGCTACTGAGGTGGGCTCTGAAGCACTATAAGACTCTGAAAGTGCAAAGATATGGGTTCAGCAGTAGCAGTCTTTTTTCTCCTTCTTAGTAGTTGTTGCAGCACTGTGTTTTTAACTTGTGGCCTGAGAACAGCGCTGATAACACCAATGTTTTAGTTACTGCTTAGTACATTTTGGTCTGGCCAAGGACTTTGTGAGCCTCATGCTCTGCCAGGGAGGAGGGGGAGCCAGGAGGAAGCAGAGACAGGACAGGTTTCCAGCTAACATAACCCATCTTCTGTAGGGAGTGCTGTCCCAAGTGATTAGGGACGCTGCCTTCAACAATGTGCTTTAGATGAATGAAGATGTTTCATGCAAACACACAGGCCTTTATTCATGTAATTTGTGCAAAAAGCAATTATTGAATATTTCATACAATCATTTTCACAAATGGTTAACCAGTAATTTAGAAAGTACTGTGATTGTTGTTCCTTGCAGCTAGAACTAGCAATATCAGAAGAGCCTGCAAAAGTTTTATTCTGTGAGGCATTTCAAAACAGACTGAAGAGACAAGATTTCCTATGAAATAGCTTTTCTAAGAAATCTTTGCATGGATCTTTAGGTATGGCACTTCATAATTATATATTAAATAAATAAAGAAAGAAAATAAAAAAGTTTTTATTTGTTCCAATTAAGCACTCTAAAGCAATCAGTCCCTGTTTAAAGTTTTTGTTTACCATAAAACCCCTCAGTAAAGATTTGGTCAGTTTTATCAGCTGTTTAAGCTTTAATCATTGTGATTATAAATTAAGAATCCAATCTATTTAAATAGAGCTTTTTTTTGTTTATAAGATCTACCATAGCCACAAGAACAAAAAAACCTCAACGAATTACACAGTTTAAAAAGTAATGATTTCCCAGAGGTTTATTTTCCTGCAATTTATGAATCTTCTCCTCCTTTGTTTTCTATACCAAGCCTTCTGGTGCTCTGCAGCTGAAGCTGGAACGCACTTTGTGTGTGAATAATCTTGGCTGTTATATGCTGTAGGAGTTTGGCACTGAGATGAGTGTAATCAACTTAACATAAATGTTTTATTTATCTGTCACAAAGAATCACTTTTAACTCTAGACGACATTATACAATACTCTGGAGCATGATCTTGGTTTAAAGGGTCAGTGAACTCAAACTAAGCTCAGTACAGGGCAAGTTGTGTCTTCTAGGGGGCAGGAATATGTCTGGGAAGGGCCTGTATTTCCAGGTAGAGGCAGGAATTTCTCCCAGATAGTGACTGGGAGGGAATAAACATAGTTGCCAGGTTCATCCTTGTGGATGTCCCCATCATCTTTCTAGTATTGGAAGCTGCAGTAACTTCTATTCAGTTATCAGTGTATCTCTGGAGATGTTTGAGCAATTGGAGCAGCAGCTTCGCCAGCTAGAAAGAGGAAGCCAAGGGAGATTCAAACTGTTTCTTAGGAACTTCAGCTTTGATTGCCAGAAGTGTTTGCAGATTACTAACCCAGTATAATTACTGTGGACATTACTGCTTGTCTCAGTTTTAGCTGCAGATAAAAGAGAGCAATTATTATTTCAGAATGTTTACCCTGGAAGGCCCAAACACATCTAGTTGCTGCATTATTTTCTTCATCTGACTCAGAGACACAGAGTTTCTAATAAAGTTATTTTAATATTTTTTAATTACCTTATCATTACTGTATAAACCCATTCTACATTTTATGTAAAAAGACTAAGTTTGCAGAACAGACATCTAATACTTGTTTTTATTATTTCACATCAAGTAACCAAGGAAAAACAGGATGCTATTTACCTTTATCATCAGGAGCTTAATGGAGACCTTTGAGACTACTTTCCAACTGAGAACAGCCCTGAGGAGAAGGACTTGAGGCTGTTGGTTGATGAGAAGCTTAGCACAACCTGTCAGTGTGCTCTTGCAGATCAGAAAGCCAACTATATCCCAGGCTGTATCAAAAGAAGCATGACTGCAGGCTAAGGAAGGTTACTTCAAACAAGTAGGAATAATCATGTCTGAACTCAAGTTTGTAGGGAATGGGGATCATTGTTGTGGATACTCAGTCATGACTGAGAAGAAGGTATGATACCAGCATTGAGGATATTTTCATTCCTTGCTTTTCTTTCTCATAATCTCAGAGAATTCATAGTAGATGGCATATATGCGGAGTTCTGCCTCTCTCTCATCTGTACCACAATCTCCCTGATGGTAATTATAACATAACTTGTTTTACATATACATCAATTTTCTAATGGAAGTCCAACAGCAAGAGAGATTATCTTGCTTGGCAACCCACCTGTAGATACTGTGACTCATTTATTAAGGTAATAAATTTTATAAATATTCTAAATTTATATGTACATTAAAATCTAAATTAACTGTGAGCATCTGAAAATATAGCAAATGCAGCATCTAATTAAATGTAAGAAAACCAAGGTATATAAGTGGTAATATTATTTCCTATTCACTGCTGACCATCTAGGATAGTCTCTGTGGAATTTTTGTGCCACTTGCCTTCTACCTACCAGTTAGCAAACATTTCCTACTCA
The DNA here is from genome assembly GCA_024733675.1 of Psilopsiagon aymara. Taxonomy (NCBI): domain Eukaryota; kingdom Metazoa; phylum Chordata; class Aves; order Psittaciformes; family Psittacidae; genus Psilopsiagon; species Psilopsiagon aymara. The sequence goes on from JANRGW010015605.1 coordinate 26,444, forward strand.
GCCTCATTAAAAAGTGTACTGGGTATTATGTGAAGTAACTAATCAGATCAAACTAAATGTGCTTTCAAGTTCTGTTCAAATTTGCTTCTATCATTGTGACAATAATATCCTGTTATTTCAGAGTTGAATTCAGACATAAGTCTTATCAGCTAAAGTTGCTATAAAAACAGAATAAACTTAAAGTTTCTGAATAGCAGGAATGAAATGGAAAAAGACTATTATTATCTTTTTTTTTTTTCCAGATAGGTGTTAACAGAGGAAAACAAAATGAAACAAAAGAACAAACAAAACCAAAACCCACAAAACCAGCTGTATTGTCTCAGTAACTTTAAATGTAACCCAAACATTACTTTTATAGTAGATGAGAACACTTTCTTAACCGAAATAAGTGACTTTAATGATATAAATCCTTTTGAACATACAAATGAGTGTCTTCATTTAGAATCCAGTTACAAGGGCAGTGAAACAAAATAAATGTGTTTAAAACTATTTTGTGATAAAAAGAACCAGTAATGGCACATGGAATTGCAAAGCGTTAGCATTCTTTCTTCAAGGACCTTTGTTTTCTTAATTGTCACTCAGGTTGGTATAACAGGTATTTATTGATTGAACTCTTAGATAAAGAATTGTTTGTGAAGGAATTGTTTGATTGCTTTTCCCTGTAAGATTCGATTAAAATTAAGCCAGTGACGAGTGATTTCAGGAGAGCTAAATCAATCTTGTATGAGGAATAATTAAGAAAGGTGAAAAATTAGCTAAAAAAAAAAGGGAAATAAATTCTAGAATGCAAAGGGTATAGAGTGTAAGGTTGTAAGTCTTAACCCTAAGGGGAACTTCGCACGTTTTAAAAAATAAGATGTTATGAAGCCGTAGTTCAGATAGGATATCAAAAGTTATACTTCAATTGCATGAAAATAAGGAGTTCTTCCTAATAAGGACATGTTAGTAGTAAGTTTAAGTAAACAGAATTCAGTTCTGCTGTGTTAATGAAGTAAGAATAACTGATAGACTACAGTAACTTGAGGTTACCATGGATCTGTATTTAAAAGACTGTATGGACATAGCTAGTATTGAATGCAAATTAGTGAGATGATTTTTCAGAGCTATTCCCAAAAATGGCAATGCACTGTTTACACTATTCTTTCTTTTTTTTAATTTATTGAAACCTGATTTTGTGAGTGCTACCTTTGATTATTTAATAAGGCTAGTTAATTCATAAATTGGTTTAATCAAATGCGTTTTCCTGTAATAACTGTTCAGGGGATATAGCTAACTAAAGGAATCACTTAAACTTCATTAAGTTATTGAACACTGAATAGTTATAATATGGAGAATAAATCTTAGCCAATCATCTTCCAAATCTAATGGCAAGCACACTATCCAAGACGAGGACATCCTAAAATGCAGACTTCTAAGAAAAATAATGCTGAAAATAAGGTAATTTTCCCACAACACTGTGGATCCTCATTTCTGACATGATTAAGATAAGACACTGTAACATTTGTTAGTACAGAAGTGTCAGTTCTGAGAAGCAGTATCCAGGCTAGAGCCATAGAAAAGATCAATAAGTCTAAACAAACAAGTGTAATATACATAGAATCATAGAATAGTTAGGGTTGGAAAGGACCTTAAGATTATCTAGTTCCAACCCCTAAACACTGGAGCTAGATGCTCAATTGCCATAAAAAAAGGCAAAAAAGTGCTCCTAAATGATTTCTTCCTGCAGGAGGAATGTGATGCAACATTATGTCTAACTCAAGCGCTCTGAAAAGATTTTTGCAGGTACTTAGAGACATCTGTGTCTAAGACAAAAACAAAGTTTCACAAACTGAACTGCAATAAACCTATTATAAACCTGATTTATATAGCCAAACTGCTCACCAGAATATACAATTTAAAAAGTACTGCACCAGAAGAACGTCCTAAGACTTTCTTCCAACAGGTGTTGCAGGTTAAGCTATGAAGGTTCCGCAGGTGAAAATCTAGGAAAATAAACAAAGACAAGGAAAAATAACACAATACACACAAAAGCTTTACAGTTGTAAATTAAAAATTATCTTTTTAATATGACTGGGTTATTTTATATATATTATTTTTGTGTGTGTTACTTTTCATAGAATCATAGACTAGTTAGAGTTGGAAAGGAACTTAAAATCTTCTAGTTCCAGCCCCCTGCCATGGGTAGGGGCACCTCACACTAAACAATGTCACACAAGGCTCTGTCCAAGCTGGCCGTGAAAACCGCCAGGGATGGAGCATCCCACATCTTCCCTGGGCAACCCATTCCACTGCCTCATGACCCTAACAGTAAAGAACTTCCTCTTTATATCCAATCTAAACTTCCACTTTTTAAGTCTGAACCCGTTACCCCTTGTCCTCTCACTACAGCCCCTAATGAAGAGTTCCTCCCTAGCATCCTTATAGGTCCCCTTCAGATACCCTTCTAGGGAAAGTCTACAAAGATCAAGATACTATTTATATGGTGCCTTTTATTTATAGAAGCCTAATATTTTAAAGTGGTGTGTTAGTTCACTATGGTAAGTAGATATCAAAGTCCTTAAGACTTGTAAACAAAGAATTGACTATACAAATAACTTGACAAGATCACGAAAAAAAAAACAAAAGTAAGAAAGGATTTTAAGAGAATCAGATCTTTTGCTGTTGGGTCTAGAAGATGGTCAGACCTTTAAAACATTAAGGAAAACTAAGCAAACAACAAACATGGGAAAGCACATAAATAAATATTAAAATATATGTTGGGGGGCATACGCTAAATTCTGTGTTTAGATCAAGTGAATAGCTCAGCACTGTGATTGACTGAGAATGGTCCCTTTTCAATGCTTTGAGGAAATGACCAGAGAAGGAATAAAAATATAAGGAAAACTTAGATGCTGTCGCCAGACGTAATTTGGATTTCAACCCTAATACTTTATTTTCATTTAAGCCATACCACAGAAAATGAAACACAAGATTAAAAATTAAAAAAAAAATTAGAAAATGAAAACACGGAACTGTACAGCATAATGATGTTGAAGAAGGCACCATATGTTGTGAAGTATTTGTTATATCTTTCTGCTTTCCTGTATTTATGTCTTGAAACTAATATAATCTGTATGGAACAGGTCAAAGTGGGAGGAGGGAAACTTGACTAGAGGTTGAGAAGCTCATTTCCTGATAATATTTAATGTACTGGAGCCTTAAGCCCATAGAAAACCACTGGAGAAAATTCCTACCCCTAGCTTCCTGAAAATGTTATGATTATGTATGACTGTATGGAAATATCATCCACAGAAATATTATATATAGGAATATTTTAAATGACTGAAAATGACAATCAGCGATACCACCTACTCCAGGGGTGTCTAGAAGTGTCACTCTACATTTTCTATATTCACCAGAGGATGCTGGGGTCAGGTTTATTACAATGCCTGCTTGTCTTGGTTTATTTGGATTACTTACCTGTTGGCTCTTTTCAAATGGTCTTCCCTTGAGTACTAGACAGAAAAAAAGCTTGCCTTTAGCTTTCTGATCCTCAGGGGATGTATAGCAAAATTCATCTGTTTTGTCATGATAGGTTGGGAATCAGCAAATTGATCACATGATCTGGCAGACTTCTATGTGAAGATTTTTAACATGAACAATATTCCTATGGTAGTGCTGTACACAGTTTGAAAAATAGAGAGGTGAGATGTAAGTAAACAATCTCTGTCCCTGAATGTTAACATTCAAGAATCTTCAAAAAAAGATTATTAAGGTGCTGATGACTAGTATTCAGCCAGCTTTCTGCTTGAGAAAAACATGGTCTTTTACTCAATACATATACTTAAATATTTCTGGCTTCATCAATGTGCTTCTAGGAACAACAGTTAGAATACAAAACTTTATTCTGAAGGATAAACTCAAGTAAGTCCACTCATGTGAACTTTGTTTAATATATTACTAGCAAAATAATGAGATTTAAAAATTTGTACAAAACTTTTAATCTGAAAACTGTACAGTCACAATTTAAGTATAGAATAATTGCTCTTATGAACTTCAGATCTGCAAATACATCTGTATGTGTGTACCTTTGCAGGGCCAGCCTCAGCTTTTCAAATGTCTATACATATATCCCACAACTTAATGCTAGAAGCATGCGAAGCACCAAATGCAGCAGATGAATCTCCAGGATAACACGCGGAGCAGTTTTCAAAACTCTAAGTAGGAGATATATTTCAAATTTTCATTGAGTGCATTTTCATAGTGTATAGTTGTAAAACTGTGTCATTCCTGTCAGGACTAATGAAAACTACACTTTTTCTTTTTCTGAGAAAAAAATAAAATATACTCTGTAATTCTGAAGCTTGGCTCATTACAGCTCTTGATCTTCCATTCCTGACAGAGTGAAATATTGGGCAGTGCTGCTGTAGAATATAAGGCTACTATGTCATTCAGTTATTGTCTTGTAAATCATCAGTTTAGGACAAGCAATGTCTGATGGATTCTGCCAGCTAGAAAAATAGCAGACATTTTTCTTAACAAAGAAGTTTTGCAGTCAAGAGCAACATGAGATTGACATTTTACCCTAGTTTTCGTAATATAACCAGCTGGTACCATTAAATTCTGGACCTTATGATAGCAATCTTCTTACAGCAGGTTGGGGTTGAACAATGAAAATATCTAGACAACCTATAATGTTTTTATGCTATGCTCTAAAAACACTTTGGGTTTTAATTTTTATACTGTTGCTGTATTCATATAAATAAATTCATTTTGATGAATACTTGACTACTTAATGTGATTTAAGAAAGATAACCATTAATTACTTTCTTTACACTGCTAACACTTCACGAAATATCTAGATTTTTTTTTTTTCTGCTGATATAAGACTGATTATTAGACATGATTAATTACCCCGTTTCCATTGATATCACAAGCAGCTCACTAAAATTCTAGGTGTTTTATATTGACAAGTCATAATTTTGCAGTTGACATTGCATTCTGCTAATGAAGACAATTAACAAACACTATACTCAAAGGGAGCCTGCCAATAAAAATTATGCTGGAAATAATTAATAAGAAGGGGTGGAATTTATCTGTTCAAAAATTCATCAGTTCACCTGTAGTCCAGCATACATTTGAAAACAAGTATACACTTCAAATAAATTCATTGGAATTTTAAATTTATTCTTTTCTTACTTTTGATGAGGAAAGTTTTGATGAACCTAAGTACTTGTCAGTAGTAAAAGATGTTCAAGTAAAAAATTCTCATTAATCTCTAAAGTAAATAAAAATTATTCCTATACTGTATTCCTTCAGTTAGTTTTCCTCTTACAGAATCGCCATCAAATCAAAGACACTCTACAGTTCATAATGCAGTACATTTTAGTACAGTTTTAATACTTTAGTACTTTCAGTATTTTAACCCGAAGTGTTACCTGGACTTTCATTCTTCTTATTGAAGGATGTTCTTCTAATCAAAGGAAATTCTTTCTTTCCTTAGATTAAGAGGAACAATATCACATTAAACAGGATGCCTACTATCTCTTGAAGAGCTGATGCCATGAAATGCAAATCTCTTGAAGATGTGGGAGAATTCACAGTCCACATTGCTAGCCTCAAACCATATTTTCAAATTGAAGAGCCTTGTTAAGCTTACTCAGACTTCCCTGAAGAAGAGTTAAGAAAAGCAAAGATAGAAAAGTGAAACCAAGTCCTCATTCTACTCATTTGTTTAGGGCTACCTTGATAAAAGTGTGAAAGTTAACCTCAAGGAGCTCTGTTTTTCCCATGATTTACATAAGATAGAGCTAAGTAAAGCTGTAATAAGATACAGTATAGTACAGTATGCAAAGACTGATTAATTTAGAAATAGGTGCATTTATTTTCACATTCCCAGAGCTTCATGAAGGCAACTACTTACCTGATGCGCAGGTTGCCTCCAAGGGCTATTAAGCCTTCCTGTAGGTAACTCTTAGAAACAGCTTATGTTCCTCGATAAAGAGAATTTACTCTGCACTGGACTACTGTTGATGATAGACATGTCCAAATTATATTTATCTGAAGATTCAGTATATTCCTTTTCAATTCAATTTCAATTTTCAGCACCTACTTTTCAATTTTCACTCACCATTTCTACAAACAGGGTCTGAAGCCTTTAATTTTCAGTCTTAAACTGAAAATGCCTTAAGATCTCAATGGATTCAATTTCTAGAAAATTGTTAAACTTAATTCCAAATAATCTCTTCTGTGTATTCTTTGAGGTATTCCAGGGTTGGAGTTAAGAGATACTTTCTATTGGATTAACTTTCTATTTAACAAGCAGTATCTTTACTGAGTTTAACAGGAAAGTTACTAAGGATTTTTTATTGAACTTGGAAAATGCCAAACCTACCGCAAATACTTGACAGATTTTTTTCCAATTGATTATATCTGACACTCTGTAGCATGAGTTGTTCAAGCAACTTTAACTGGGTTGCCTATAAACTTGTATTCTCTGATAAAGAAGTGGGATGAACTTATAACATTGGACATGCTCTGCAATTTCTATTTACATGCTTACAGTAATAATTTTTTATGTTAATGTGAATAGGTTCTAATTTGCAGTGCAATGAATTTGTATCAAAGGAAATATACACAAGACAATATGTCTTCTTTCACTGTTTATGTTACTGAATACTGCAGAATTTATGCAGACACATTTTCCTGTAGAATTAATTCTCCTTATGATAGAATTGTACATAGAATATGTCTACATAGGATGCGCTTCAGCGGAAGTTTTGAATGAGGAAAATGAGACATAGCAGAAATCTGCCCTGTATTTAGTCATTATGCCTTGTACGGTTTACATTCAATTAATGCTTTCTTTCTTTTACATGAGGAGACAGGATTACAGCATACAGACAGTGTTGGAGTATAAAAGTCTAATAAACATACCTTTTGGTGTTTCATAAAGGTTTTGGCCAAAATGTCACTCCTTTGAAAACACAAACATCTTTGTCCTTTTGACCGCTGTCTCTGTAAGTCACAAAAGATTCGTTAACTGTTAATACAGATGTCCTAGATATCATACACCACAATTTTGCCTGTACAGTAAAACTAATTAGTTATTACTGTGTAGTGTTGATAGCAAAACACTTTCAGCTCTATTTTTCTGCTGACATGAACCTTAAAATACTTTCCTATTAAGATTTTTCTTAAAAGAAAATATTGTATTCTAAATATTTTAATGGCTGCTTTAAGAGTTTCTGTACTAACACAAGCAAATAATTCAAATCTCATTCTCCACTATTAGGTGGAAAGAAAATCAAACAGAAAATGCTGGCAAATACTGTGAATTATATCTCTTTCCAAGCCAGAGCATCTGGTCTTTTGGCAGACATCCTTGGCAGATCTGTTATACTGGTGGCTTTGAGTTTCTTTTCCTGAGAATTTTGTTTGGGATATTTTGCTAAGTAGGAAATGGACATTGATGTTCCTACTGTGTATGATATTTGGGAATCTAATTTTGCCTAAGACCATCAAGGGAAGGCTCTGTAACTATGGCTAGTTAAAAAAATACATCATACTATTTCTTTGGAAATTAGTTTTGACCAGAGCATTGTACATGGAAAATGTATGCCTTCTAAGGAATATCCAAATTCTACTTAAAAATCAAACAGTGTAGAACAAGCTGCACATAGAATTTCTGTTCTGGAGGGATCTTTTTTAAAATAAGCTGAAAAAATATCTAGAAAGAAGGACAACACAATTTACTGATTAGACCTATTTACAACAGCTGTTGTTCAGCTGAAGACTGCTCATTCCGGTTGGGAGGAAAGAATGCAGGTGACATAAATTGTTTAGGTTGTTCTAATTATAATCTGTTAATCTACTCAAAAAACACAACCACACTGATATTGTCACTTGTATTAGCCACATTTTACCCCTCAAACTGGTCTTGAGAGTACTAATCATGAAATAAGGTCATATTAAAAACACAGAATTGTAAACTACAGTTCCTCTGAAAATTACTTGTTCACAAATTTCTTGTAAAATTCTTTTACAAATAAATTTTCTACCCATTTTTAGAAAGAGTTTTTGAATATTTGATGTTTATTCAATCCTTGTCTAGGCTGTTCATTAGGTGTGCAACTTGTGAAATTATTACCAGTTCTTGCAGGATAGAATCTGCTTCAGTTGGAGCAATGTAAAAGCTTTTAGGAGTACAGAATAAAATTTGGTAACAAGCTAAGGAGTTTTTGTCTCTTTTTCCCTCTTTATGAAAAAGATGAGTAGCATAATATTTCAGGAGCTGCTGAGTTAGAGCTTAGTTGAGTGTCCAGACTCAGACCTAACTCTCAGAATTAAGTTCGGCTTCTGGAAATTGAATCCCTTTGCAGACACCGCAAGAGAAGAATCAAAAATCACAGAAACACAAAAATCAGCTGACCACTTGAAAATCCTCTCCAGTTTCCTGTATGTACTGTGTACCTAGTACATGAAAACTAAGCATAGCTACTTTTCCCTCAGTTAAGAGTAAGAAAATCAGTGGTTGCTGAATCATTTTGTTGTTTTTATTTTGATATCTATTACATGACTACAATATGTCAATTTCACTGCCAAATATTTTGTGTGATTTTTAGTGTTTTCAGTATTTTTATGGTGTTTTGAATATAACTGCCTCATTTGCACACCATGAAGATACTCAACGTCCCTTTTCTAAAAAGAAACAGTTATATAAAGGCTTACAGAACTGAAAGTCTGATGCACTGAGTAGCTTCAAAGGTCAGTTTTTAATGATTTGCCTGGTTTTTGGCAATAGTTTGCCAGGAGTTAAGTTGCTCCCTAGGTGGCAAAGTGGGAAACGGTGAAGAACAGAGATGTTATCACTCTGACAGTCTATCTTTGGGTATTGAGATTATTTTGTCTACAGAAAAGGCTCTCAAACTAGCCTGCCCATGAAAGACTATCAGGTTTTCTTGCCCTTTTTCTGAGTTCATGGTAGGAATAGGTATAAAAATGGGTGTGCTGTCCACAGGTCTGTCACTGTTATTACTTGTCTTTGGTACTAGCTTCTTATAGGAGATGCTGAAGGCAGAAATATGTGCAAGCCAAGCATGTGCTATTATTTTCTCTTTTATCCTTTTCTAGCTTATGTCAATCCATTGACTGGAAGCCAGAATTTGCAATATTGCTAAACCGCTTTCTTTCACAAATTTACCTAGCTCCCTTTTAATATCATCTATCATTTTGACGTCTGCAATTCCTAATGACCTATGTTTCTGCGCTGAGCAAAGAAACACTCACCTTGTTTAAACTTGCTTTCACTCAATACACATTTACTTACTTTCCATCCATTTATGACTTCATATATCACTGCTATATCTCACAGTTGTTGGTTTGAGATTTTTCTTTTTCCCCAGAAAGCTATAGAAAACTCTTTTTCGTGTAGATACTATGTGATATTTTACTCTTTCTTGCAAGACTATTTTTGTGCTTTCTGTACTTTTACAGTACCTTATTTTAAAAAGAAAGGGGGAGGAAAGCCCAGTCAGAACTGTATTAGCTCTTATCACTTCAGGTAGTTTCTCTTACTCTTTGCCAATCTTGTTCTCTTAAGAATTTATGCGAAAGGATTTTGGTAGTTGAAGTCTGTTATGTTGGATGGATCATGCTTTCAACATATCTGCAAATTCCTCAAAATGTTATAATAGATTTGTAACTTCTTCCTACAAAAAAATGCAGAAATCCACTTTTTCTGCTTCATTTATAAGCATACTCTTTACCGTATTTTAAAGAAGTCAGACTGTCTGTAAGTCAAGCTTAATCAGCTGTACTTTGTTATGGAGTTTTTTATAGAAAATTACATTATACTTGCCACATTTCTGATATTTATATCAGAAAGAGGTTACTTCACACAAGTCATAATATCGTAATTTTACATTAGATTTCCTTGGAACATTTAGGCAAATATGATTTTGTCTTGGCAGTTTCCAGCTATTCTGAAAGCTTTTCTAATTGTCCTTATGTTTGAGATTTTATCTCTGACTCACCTTAAGCAAGATATGGCTCTGATATGGTGAAATCACCTATAGGGAATGCTGATCTAAATAGTTTTGCTATTTATTTATAGGTTTCCAAATTTTGCTGATCCAAATCTTTTTCTATTGTGACCTTATCACCCCTAAATGGTCTCTTTATGTCATAATTAAATGTTTGTCTCTCACTTAGAAGCAGGCTCCCACCCATGTGTTTAAAAATATGCTATATTGATACTTCTCATGAGTTTAGGAAATTGATCATTGAAATATCTTTCTTCATTATTTACTATGCTTTTGCATATAGCCTGAATTTTATTTTTGTTTTTCATATCTTCCCCTATTTCCCTTAGGTGGACACAGTTTGTTTTTTGGAGAATACAATCTTTTGACAACTACTTTAGCCCATTGTTCAGACGTTTTCATGCATTGCACATTTGCTTTGATTACATAGAAATTGTCTTTGCTACCTACAAGCGCTTTAAGTTGATTTTTTTTAATGTGTATTTCTCCTTTTTGAATTGTACTACTACTTAATGAAATTATTTTACCTATTTCATCTCTTATACAGTACAACTTTGCTTCCAGTTGTGCTCACTTTATTTTAATATAGTTTGAAGAAGTAATACCAAAAGAACATGCTCACGTTTTTCTACCATTGTGAATCAACTGAACCATTTTCCTATGGTCATTTAGCTACTATGATTTTCACCCTTTCAGTTATCTCAGATTAGTAAGGAAGTACATGGAATTTTGAGTACTTTTGAAAAAGGATTTTCAAGGTCTCTGAACTGGCAAAACTTAATTTCCTAGCATGAGAGAGGTATTTAATATCTGAAAATTGATGTAGTTAATTTACACCTGTTTTAACATTTTGGGAAAGTGAAGAATGATTATTCCCTTTCAAAGCATTTGAAAAACCTCACAGATTCTAGACATCTCTTTTTGTTCAATCCATTTGCTTGGATCATTCTTGTGATTATTCTACTTTATTTCTGATCAAGAAGGACAATGAATCAAAACTTGCCCCTGAAATATCTCTTTATTCAAGTTATGAGTCCTTTACCTACAGCTGCTGATAACAGATCCAGCTATTTCAGCCTGGAAGTAGCACTCTAGAAAGCAGCTCTAAAAAAGGAAAGTGGTTTGCTCGGTCTTAAGTCATACCTTCCTCTGATTCCAATTGTTTCCAGATGAACAAACTGAAGTGGAATCTGTAAGCAAAGTAATTTCCAAACTCAGTGTACTTTTTAAAAAGTAATAAAAAACAAATGTTTTTTGTTTGGTTTTTTTTTTTTTTTTTGCTCTTGTTTAGGGTTTTTTTTTTCCTGTTCTCATTTTGACTGATGCTCATTCTTGTACAAGTAAATGAAAACAAAATTAATTATAAAAACTTTTTGGTTTCACTTATTTTATATCTTTATCATCCGTATCAGGTATATCAAGTATGTCATACAAATAGCCTATATCATTTATCTGACATAATCTATGTGTAAATCTCATTCTGGATAGATAGTTAACACCCTGTTATCTGTTAGTTCCTAGAGAGCAGAACTTGGTTTCTGCTTCTGTCACTGTTAACCACTCAAATTACTAAATGTCCTGTTATTTTTTCTGCTGAAAGAAAAGACAGGCTCTTAACAGTCTTGGCTTCAAATAGCTTAGCCAAAAGGACAAACAAGAATTAGCACTTCAAGGTCAAAGAAGTACTGATATAGCCCCTTTTTGCTGCTTTTTTATCTATAGAGGTTACTAAATACAGATCTCCATATTCTAGGTAGCCTGTCTCCAAAACCAAGCTTAAAGTACACTAGTATTTCAAATGGGCCAATTGTTTAATCAGTACTTACCCTCTACAGTTTAGTCTGAAAAAAAATTAGGATTGTTAAAATTGCTGTCACTGCAGTACCACCTCACATGAACTGAAATTAGACTTGGATTGTCCAAAAAGCAACAAACCTTACTGTGAAATGTGCTGGGGGGGGGGGGGGGAATATATATAAACTGAAAATAAATCCTAAGCAAACCGTCATCTTGTAGTTCCCTTTTTTTTTTTTTTTTTCCTGATATAAAAAAAGTCTCCCCAAAATATCACCCTAGAGGCCAAAGTTATTTTTTAGATATTTTGATTTTTTTTCCCTTGCTTTTCCTGATAACTCATGAACATCTGTAACTGAAGTCGACTAGTATCTTACTGGCAACAAAAAGCCCTAAGCTTCCTATCTTCTAACTCCATCAATACGCAGTTAATCTTGCACTGGTTCAAAAATCAGGATGTGATCATTTTACTGAATTCCAAGAGAACAGTGTAAGTAGTAAACTTACTGCTTTAATAGAGAAGTACATTTTTACATCTTACAGTTATCACAGAAGTCATTTAAATAACCTGACAAATGGGTACTTGTTTTTTTAAATAATGCTCTGCCTAAATCAGACAAAAAGTTCTGTACCCATAAGGAAAGCATGAAATGACAAGAAAAGTGAAGTAGCCAAATAAGGATTCCAAAGGATAGTTATTATTAATTTTCTGACACATATTAGATATCAAAGCCTAATATTATCTAGAATGAAAAAAATAAACAATCTTTATAACATCATACATTTTTGTGGACTTGAGATCATTCGTATGTTTTTGTCCTTGCTCATGTTTTGCCTAATTTATTGATACTTTTGGATAGGTATATGAACTTTAAGTAGTTGTATTCTTTAGATTCTTATCACAAAGCAATTGTTTAAAGTTCAAAACAAACAATGCATGGAATATTTAGGTTCAAATGAAAGCTTACTTTTTGCCACATGCAAATGATTATTATCTTTATTTTCTAAATATGGACAAAAAGAGAGCAGTGAAGAAGAGGACTTCCAGAAAAGTGAATGTTATTGCAGCATGCAGTCCTCAGACCTAGACATTTAATACTTATAGAGTGAGAGCACCATCTAACTGCTTAGCTGTAGCAGTTAGGTTGTAACAGGTTTAGCTCACAGATTTTCAAGGAGACATCAAACCACTATGATCACAGAGTTCAACTTCTGTACCCCTTAGGAACCTCACCTGGACAGTTCTATGAAAATCTGTAAGGCTGTTGGCTTTTGTTTGTTTGTTTGTTTTCTGATTTGTGATATTTTTGTAGAGCTATAAAATTTTCTGTGGATACCTGAAATACCATCATTAGTTTGAATAAGAAGTAAAAACCAAAATTTTTATCAGCTTCTACTAAAGAGTAGAATGGTCACTTAATTTAACACTTGATTTCTTAAGCTTTTAATCAGAGATTTCACAGTCTTGATATATAATTGTCATGGTTACTTACAGGAATTTTCACTGTAGGTACCATGTCCAGGTATACCTGGATGTCACTTTGAGCAACCTGGTCTAGTGAAAGATGTCTCTGCCTACAGCAAAGGGGGTGAGATTAGATGATCATTTAAAGTTCTCTTCCAACCCAAAAGACTTTGTGTTTCTACGGTAACCTTTATGCTACAGAGCACCCACCCTGGTAACTTTTAAATATCAATTTATTCGTTATGCTACATGTATATGAATCAGAGAGACAGAGGCATGAGTTGGCAATAAGACAATTCCAACACAGCTGTTTGTATAACAGCCCCATGATTTCAGTGGTAGGCCAGGTTTCTAGTTCTGAGCGCAGAAGCTTGGCAAGTCTGCAGCCCTTTAATGGGGCACAGTTTATTGCTCTTTGACTTTCAACAGAATAAGAGAAAATTAACGGTCTGAACAATTAAGCTACATTTAAGTTAGCTCTTCAAGGTTACAGAAACTCACTGAGACTGACAGACTGCTTTGAAAAGCACGGGCACTTCACAGCATAAAAAAAGGCTGCAATGACTGCTTGCGCTAGTGGAAGGGACTTCTGGAGGTCTTTCATCTCACTGCTGTTCAATTAATAGCTAGCCGTAATCTAGACATTAATGAGGGGTGCAACTGGAACTGCAAAGAAATAACATAATTAGGTCCTGAATTTAATCATTCACAAAATTACATGAAGATGCTTTACTCTTTTATTTTAAATAAGGCTAATTAGGTTTCTTTTCTAATTGGAATTTTTATAGGTTCTAAGATTTACCATGCGGAAACACATCTTAGAAAATTTCCTCTCTGCCTCTCACATGTTCTTCCTGGTGTCCATTAGAATTAACAGCTGCTCTACGCTATAAAATAACACCTTAAAATCCATACATAATAGATTTTGCAGGACTAATTTAAAGTTCTATATGATGCAGGGAGGTTGGAACTAGATGATCGTAAGGTCCTTTCCAACCCCAACTGTTCTATGATTCTATGAAATTGCTAAACATGAAGGGCTCCCTTTGAAAACATGGTGCCACATATTGTGTATGAAGATTTTATAGATGCTAATTGGCAATTTAGTTTTAGATCGGCTTGGTAGTGGTTACTTGGTTTATCAGTGTCAATGTCTAGATATAACTGTGTGCTCAAAATATTTGTCTGAAAAGATTTCAGTGATGCCTAGCCTCACAAAATGGTGTTATTTTACTTCTGCAATGAAGGAAAATAATAAGGCCATTTCCTAAAAATTGTTGTGTTTTTTTTTTTTTTTTTTTTTTGTTTGGCTTTTTTTTTTTTTTTAATCTGAAATGGGTAAACAAAAATCACCAAGCCTTCCTTTCCATGCATTAGATTCCCATCTCCTCGTGTTGCAGCAATTGGTTTTGTGTGTGCAAATTGTATGTAGTGTAATTCACCACTCCTGCGTCTCAAAATTTCCACTTTATGAAAATTGTCATAATAATTGAATGTCTTTTTCAGTAGAAATGTCAGTTTGTGACAAATTTTCCAATTAAAGAAGACAGTATGATAATGTCAAATAAGATGGGTAGATATATTTAAGCCAGCCTCACCCAGAGTGGCAGACTGATGGGTGATAACAACCTCAGTGAAGAAAGCCATCAGGTCTGAAAACACAGATGGAAACTATCCTTCCTTTCTAAGGAACAAAGCCAAAAAACTGAAGGAAAAATTAGTCAGAAAGCTTGAAAATAACTAAGTGGCTGAAAATGTTTTTAAAAGTGTTTTAACAAAAAGACATCCCATTAACTTAAAAGAAGCCTTTCTTCTCAAACATTGCTCTTATTTTGTTACTAATAATTCAGTCATTCTTCCTGGGGGTGGGGGAAGGCAAACAACAAAATGAACCCAAACGCAAAAGAAAATGAAAAATTTTTGGCAGTGACTATAATTTTGCTACAAAGTTTTAACAGACTGTCAAGCTGTAAAAGACAAGGTAGTCAAGCTAAGCTGAAGTCTGCTAATCTTCAAATATTTGTTTCTTGAAAAGTGATATTTTTTCCTGCATGTGCTTCTCATGCATTACCTGTTAGAATAGTTGATTACAAATTTATTTTAAAAATGAAACGTTATATAAATATCTGACAGTTGTATTAATAGCGGAATGAGCTATGTCACTAAAACAAACCATACAGTGTTCATGTCATGACTCTGGGGACAGAACTGATACCAGAATGTCATTTTTAAGCTTACACTGGAGTATTTCTCCCTCTCTGGAAGTGAAAGGCTTATTTTTACCATGCTAAATAGGTATGGAAATATATCTTCTTGAAGTACTGAAAATAAAAGCTGATGAGGAACTTTTAAAATTCACTGTTTTCTTGGAGTAGTGTTATGTTCTAATTCTCATTTCGAAAAATAATTTTTTTTTAATAAAAAAACCCTTATCATTAAGATAAGCAAGTCATTCAAATTGATATTTTAAAAAATATTC
Organism: Psilopsiagon aymara; assembly: GCA_024733675.1. Lineage (NCBI taxonomy): Eukaryota > Metazoa > Chordata > Aves > Psittaciformes > Psittacidae > Psilopsiagon > Psilopsiagon aymara. The sequence continues at coordinate 42,204 of JANRGW010015605.1, forward strand.
AGAAACCAACAGAAAGATTTTAAAATTTGTCTGCATTAACTGTTGTGATTCACCTTATCTGACTACGACTTTATAACTATGAACTGGGGATGGGTGGGGGGCGTTAACAAATTTAAGCAGAAAAATAGCATTTTTTCCAAATTTCACGTTCTAGTCTCTAAGAAATTTATTTGGAACTATATGGATTTTTATTTTTATTTATGCAAGGCTATTAAAGTTTGAACTAGTTGATTACACTTTCAGAGCTTCATGGTAAATCCTGGCTCCGTTGGGATGTAAGGGAACTAAAGCCTGCAATGATTTGTTTCATTTCACAAGTATCTGGAATGAGGTCTGCTACAATTCTTCCAGACCATTACAGAGTGTCCAGAGAGCACAGAGGGAAACAGACCTAAACAGATGTTACATCTCTCATACTTTAGTCACAGGCTGCCATCAGTTGATTAAGCTAGTATGTGTAGGTTGCAGATATAGGCCAAGATGTACAATGAGACAGGAAGACACTGTTCTGCCTCGTTGATTCCAGTTAATTCCTCTCAGCAATGTGTTTGCTCAGAGACAGTAAAATTGTAACCAGTTTGAATTTACAAGGGCAACTTTGCTACCAGCTCCCAGTATACTGAGAAGGCAGATGGTCTGAAATGAGCCTAATAATGCACAGAGTTAGTGGTGAAATGGGTTCCTGGCGATTTGTGAATTAGGTGTGATGATAAGCACAGTGTGTGTTGATAGATGCTTGGCTTTAGAACAGGATAGATAGTTAAAAATACAACATTAACAGGGACAGCCATGCACCCCTTCATTTCCCAGGCTGCTGAAGCTAAGCACAGCAGCAGAAGGCAGTATGGCAGAGCTCCGGCCACCACCCTGGACACAGCAGGCAGTATCATGGGCTGGAAAAAAGAGTGTGGAGGTCTGAAGCAGAAGCCACACAGGTGATTGAGTGTTTCCTGCTGCTTTGACTTGCTGGCTTCCCTTCAGGACAGCACCTTCTCTGAGCCCAGAGGGGTGGCAGGACAAAGCTGAGAAGGGGAGTGGTACAGATAGTTTCAAAGAAAAATTGTCTCTGATACAAGAGGGTTGTAAAGGACATACGTACAGAGACACAACTGCCTGTGTGTCACATTTTGGAAGGTTCACAAGAGCTGGGGTGGGAGCTTGCTTGTGTGGAAACTGAATGATTTCATCCCACCAGTGCTGAGGTCATAAAAATCAGCAGAAAACAATCTGAGCACTATAAAAGTGCTGCACTCTGTCCATGAGTTCACTACAAATCAATGGCTTTTCTTTTTTCTCATATCCAAAAGTATGGCTTTACACAAGGAATTTGGGGAGGGCTTTTTTACAAGGACATGCAGTGACAGGGCAATGAGTAATGGCTTTAAGTTGTCAAAGGAGATATTTAAATATTCGCAAAAAATTCTTCACTATGATGGTGGTGAGACACTGGCACAGGTTGCCCTGAGAAGTTTCAGCTGCCCTATCCCTGCAGGTGTTCAAGGCCAGATTGGATGGTGCTTTGAGCAACCTTGTCTAATGGAGGGTGTCTCTGTCCACAGCAGATGATCTTTAAGGTTCCTTCCAACCCTAACCATTCTATAATTCTATAAATACTCATACATTGGGGAACAAAATATGCAGAATGGTTCGTCTAAAAATACAGAGTATAGTGGATGTCCTTTCTTCTGTGAAAATTGCTGCTTTAACTGATACATATAGTAGAAAGGAAGATCCTTTTTGATGTGAAGGGGTTTCCCAGACTTCATGACACGCGTAGAAATTGCCAAAATGAACCTTGACTAAGGTGCATATTTTTACAATTAGTTTAAAAAAATTACTTACATATATCAGAAAAAAATTCTATATATTTTTATGCATAGCATGATAGATAGGAAACTTTTGAGAGCATGCTGAAGAAAAATACTTTTTTAATTAACTGTATCTCTTTTTAGAAAGAAATAAAATCCCACCAATTTTGCCACTGTATTTATGAAAAATCCTTGTAGAGACTTTTAGAACAATGTGTTACTCCCTTTCCTTTTAGAGTTTATAGTCATAGTTCTACACAGAACTGAATTACTCTATCCTGCATCACAGATTGGCTAATTTTTCTTGGTATTTCAGAGTTTCTTGCAGCTAATAAATTGGTTTCTTCTGGCTGTATAGATAAACACTCTGATTACACTGTACAGAGGAATGACTGAGGTCAATACCTTGGAAGTATCAGGCATCATGAATCTGTGTTCAGACTTCACGTTTATTAAGCCTTAATCCCATTCAGACAGCACAAAATATACTTCTGTTAATAATCTATTTTTCGTACCTTACAATCTCTGACATAAATCTCTGTCAGGTGGTGGGAATTCCGATGGAGAATTTTCTGGATGCACTGTCCTGCTGAATGCAGCTTCATTCCTTCTAATGATTCTAGGATTAGGAAGGGCAATTAGGGTAGAAATGGAGGATGTTTTCCAGGTGTTTTAATTGTCTATGAGAAAAGAGTGACAGTAGCTATTAGCCTGCCTGATTTTCACATGACTGAAGACCATCAGATGTTATTAACCATGTTTTAAACACTGCCTATGTTTTACATCCATGTACCTGTATGGAGATGTCAGGGTGTCCTGGTTTCATAGAATCAAGGAACAGTCAGGGTTGGAAAGGTCCTTAAGATCATTTAATTCCAACCCCCCTGCCATGGGCAGGGACACCACACACTAAAGCATGAAGGGGATTAGCGAGCAACTGTGTGGTGCTGAGTTAAAGGCTGGATTTAAACAATGACACAGGACTCTGGTGCTAAGTTCTGATCCACTATTTCCTGAGCATAACTCAAAATGTATGAGATTTTTACCTGTGAACAGCAGGTGATTTGAGGCGTTCATTTACAGTTACAGAATTGGCTGAACTACAGGATAGAGAGGTACAACTTTCCATACAGTATTCTTACTCTTTGATTCAGTTCTGATGGTGTGCTATACAAATTATTAAGTCATATTCTGGTCATATTTTCCAAGAAACCGTTTTTAAGTTCCTTTTTTAGGAATCTTTCTTTCACTGTGGCTTTCAGAAACAAATAAATAGTTGGCTATTCTATTCACCCTCCCATGTACCAATTCCTTAGATATTTCAGAGGTTCCTCCTTCCAACCATGCGCCTTGGGCAACTTTTTTTTTTTTTTTTTTTGTGCGTGTTTTGAAAATTTTTCAATCCCATTAATCAGGGCTTATTTGATCTCAAGAAAAGATAATCCGCGTACCATCGGTCATTTTCGGCCAATTGCTGGGGTGACTGTCTCGAGAGGGGACATCTGCAGCGCCTGATCGGGAGGAAGCTCGGCATTCTGGAGCTTCGACGGGCACTGAGGAAGCCTCAAGTCCTCGACAGCGCTCTCCCAGAGGTCGGCAGCTCAGCGGACGCGAGGACCGACTCACAGGGGCGGCGCCAGGAGAGGCAGCACCAGCCCTGGCTGGGTAAAAACTGCCCCAGGGGGCGCGGGGAGCAGGGCGGGCTCGAGGCAGTTCGCTCGGGCAGGCGAGCGGGATGGTGAGCACCCGCCGTGCGACCCGGGCTCGGTCTGGGAGCTCTGCTCTGTCTGCCCCGGCGGTGGTCAGTGCAGGCACCCAGACAGAGCCATGAGAGGGGAG
>JANRGW010015607.1:0-15050 GCA_024733675.1 Psilopsiagon aymara
CAGCAGCGGGGCCCCCGCTGCAGTGGGTCAGCAGGGGGGTGAGGAATGTGCGGTTTGCTGGAGACGGCTCCTAGCCACAGTGGCAGCGGGGGGACCACCCCCCCCAGCGTGGTAGCGCCGGTGGTCCCCGGCACAAGCAGCCCTTCAAGGGCCGGCAGGTTGCAGGGCTCAATCCTCCCTTGTTCTGACCCAGCAGAAAGGGAGATGCCTGTGAGGGTGACGGCCACTGGGACAGGGGCATAGGATGTAGGATATGAGACATGGGACATACGGTTCCTTCTTTCCAGCAGACTGCTGGAATGGCTGTTGATGCTTATTAGGCTTGATAAGTATTAATTAAGAACAAGCATGATAACTATTAATTATTACACTTTGACTGCCTGTGTAGAAGATGTTGGGGTTTTTCAGCTTTAAACTTCAGAGCTCTTTAGAAGAAAATACTCAGGTTCACTAAGGCTGTACTGGAGATGGGGAAACAGAGGCAAGGAGGGGACTGGCTGGTGGCACCAGGAGAGGCTTTCCTGGTGGCAGAAGGCCCAGGGCTCTTGCCCTGTGGTGGGACCTGCAGTGAGCTCAGCTAACAGCCTCTCCTAAGCCCTGAATCACGCTGCATTTCAGAAATGCTCTTAAGAGCTGCTGCAGCCCAGCTAACAGGATGAGGACAGGGGGAAGATGTGGCCAGGGCCTGGCTGCAATCCCTGCAGGAGCCCAGGGATGCCAGCGAGATAATGAGAGGGGATGTTAAACATTACTGCAGTCACAGGGCTATTTATCTGACATGAACAGAGGCAGCCAGGAATCCTCCAGGGTGCACAGCTCAACTTAGACCCCATTAAAGTTCCTTTTATTCCCTGTGTTTTGGCTGATGTTAAAACAGTGCCTGAATTGCTCCTGCGGGAGACGGCTTCCACGCCTGGCGTCAGGTTTGCTGCTTGCTCGGGCCAGTGGCCGTGGGGACAGGCTGCTTGTGCTGCATGCAGCACCCAGCACCGAGTGGGTTCCATAGGGGCTGAGCAGGACAGGGATGGGCAGCTCCAAAGGCGGGGGGACCGCAGGCACAGCAGAGCATGCGGAAGAGGAGCTGATGTTCCCTGCTGACACCAGCCATCCTGGGACTCGGAGAGCTCCTGGCTCTGGAAAGGCTTTGAGGGATGGGAGAAGGGCCCAAGCTAGGAGGGAGAAGCTGAAGAGGTCGTTTTTGTGGAGCCAGACTCGGGCTGCCTGCATGCAGCCATATTATCATAGAATCACAGAATGGTTTGGGTTGGAAAGGACCTTAAGGTCATCCAGTTCCAACCCCTCTGCCATCTCCCCAGTGCCAGTGCTGACAGGAAATGATCTTTCTGTGCTCTGAGATTTTCTGGGAGACTTCTTCTTTTTTGCTATCCTGAAATAGAGAAAAACCTGTAAAACCTCACAGAGGTGGTGCTGTACCTGGGCAGGAGCACAGCATGCTGAGCACAGCCTCCCACGAAAGAGCTGACCTTTCCAAGCAAAGCCCGTTGTGAACTAGAAATGTGCATAGCTTTGGGAGAGAACACTCCCAAATGGGACAATTCAGAAACTTCCCAAACACTTTTGGACCTCTGAGCCTTGTCCCGCACCTTCCCATCAGCTGCTCCTGGATGTGCCTTTGGGGCTACAAAGTGACTGTGGTCAGGGACAGTGGTGACATGGAGCTGCTTTATATGGCCACGCTCTGCATGGCCCCACCAGGGTACACACAGCAGCAGCAAGGGGATGTCCAACAAGTGCAAGGTGCCACTGCATCACCGTCACCTATCCCTGCCCACTGCCTGCATAGAGGAGCAGGAACCAGAGGCCATTCCCTGAAGCAGGGCAAGGCAGGAGGAGGGCAACAAGGCCGCAGGGGCCAGCGAATTCAGATCCAGAAGTGGAACAATTTCCAAGCCGTCGTGTTGGTGCGTGGTGATGAGCAGGGGCTGCTTCAAAAGGAACCAGCTTTAACTGGATCAAGCCCCGAGCCAAAAGCATAAACACTAGGAGGAAGTTTGGCTAAAGTTAAATCATGTTTTATTTAAAAATCTCCTTTCCCTGTTGTAAGATGGAAACTCTCCATCTGAAAAGTGAAACTAAGATTGGAAACAGTCCGCAGTCATTAACTTTATGCTGCCTTTTTTTTTCTCCCCCTCTGCCTTCTCAAGTAAAATATCAACTGGCTCCACTGTCAGGGACAGGAAACATTAGTAATAAGTTCATAGATTTACATTTTCCCCAGGGAAATACAGGAATATCAGAGATCAAAAGTTGGAGAAAGGAGTTATTTTTACACAGAGTGATTTGCAACCAGCATTCATCGGGGGGAGTAAATAAATTACAGGCCCTTCACTTCAGGGTTGTTTAAGTTCTTTTTCCTTAATGCCGTCCCTTTTAACTACTGTAGAGATTCTGTCAGGACTTACACAGAGCAGAGAGACTTCCCCGCCTGCGAAAAGGGCTGTTTTCCAGAGAGAAAGTTACTGCAATTAGTTGTCACACATGAACATCACGTAAGGGTCTGTGGACGCGTGGTGTTGGGGTGATTCGGGGCAGGATAGGGGTGGCCAGCCCGGTGTGTGAGGACAACATAGGGGGATGGCTCCACTGGCCATAAGGGTGCTTTTTGGGGGTGTTAGACCCAGCAAGGTGAACCAGCGGGGTATGGGCACAGTGGGATGTGCAGCACCGGGGCTCTCTGGACATCACCTCTGCCTCTGCCTGCTCATTGCAAGCAGTAGAGGCCCGGATAATCAGGGCTGATTCAGGCAGGTCAAGGTGATGGGTGTGGGTATCCTGCTGTCCCAGCAGGCAGGGTTGACCCCATGGGCTATGCTCCTGCCCAGGCTTGTCCTCATTGCAGCCTGGCAGGTGACTTGCAGCATCCCTCAGGGTGTCTGCTCTCTCCTAAGGGTTTCTGCACTGAGGTGATGCCCCAGCCACTGCTCCATGGGGGACCGGAGCTCCTGGTGGCCATGTCCCCCCATCCCCAGGTCACCTGCTGGGGCTGAATGGTGCTGGCAGGGTCCGGGGTGGCACAGAGCCAGTCCCAGTTGTGGTGATGGAGACATTGGAAACTTTGACCAGGCGTTCTGTCTGGTGTCATCAATTAAAGGTGAGGCGCTCACTGGCTGGGCAGGATAATGAATGAAGGTTTTAAGTACAACTGGAAAAACAATAAAATACTCTATTAGGGTGACACAGCTGTGAACAATGAACATTAAACAACTTCACGGCTAGCAGCACTGCCGCAGCAACACTTAGACCTGGCGTTTGATGGATTCCTGTTTGGAGTGCGCCTCGCAAAGCGGCTCTCCATCCACCCCAGGCATGGAGGGCTGGGAACCGCTCTCTCCTTCTCCTGCTTAAAAATACATCCACATAAAATGTGCTTTAAGAATCCCTAAAGGTTCATTAATGTCACAAGCTGGGGAGGAGAAAAAGAGTTGGAAGGCCTTGAAGTACATGTCGGAAACACTCCAGAGAAAACTGTAAATGCTGCTGGGATGAACTGCAGGCTCTGGAGGATCAGTCGTGCTGGAAGACTATTTATTTTCCAGTCTATTTTAAACACTGGACTGTTTCAGATAAGAGCTGCCTGCGGTGGCAGACAGGATCGTGGGACTGGTGTGCAGGAACTCATGCCAGATTCATTTCTGGGGAGTATTTCCTCCCTGCCTTGATAAATCTGCCTTGTCTGCTGTACCAGGTTACTTCCTTTGGAGTTCTCTCTCCTTATTATTACTTATTAAAATTGCCTGCAAATAGCACTAGGGCTTCATGCAACATCCTGTACGAACAATTCATCCTCGTTATCTCAAAGCTGACAATTCCCACCAGGGCCAGAGAGGGTGGGTGGAAAAGTGCCTTGAGAAGAAGCAGAAATGGCCATCCCTTATTGCGAGGCTGGAGAAACCACACTGGGGAGGGCAGGAGATAAGTGGGAACGTTCCCCCTTCAGCCACAAAACCATGAAAGGGAAGAAAAGAAGAAACGATGCCCACGACGCCAATGAGCATCCTTCCGCACCCGCTGGTGCTGGGGTCCTGGGCTGGTGCTCAGAGGGGTCAGTGGGCCCCTGTGACCTGACCTTACAAACTCCCCAGCTTGCCTAGATCTTATCTAGAAAATCACTCTCAGGTTACACCCCTGGTTCGTGCAGGGCTTCTGAGTGCAGACAGCAAACCCACATCTTCCCTCTGCGCCTGCTGGAGAGGCCCTGCCAGGGTCACCGGCCCCTGGACTTTGAAACCTTGCTGCATCCCTTTCTGCAGGGAAGAGATACAGCGTTTGGTGACCTGGGGCCATGTGGAGGGGGAAGGTTTGGATAGCTGAGGTGCTGGTTGGAGCAGGATGCTTGTTCCTGCGAACAGGCTGCAAGTGGCATTAGTGCTGGGGATGCTGTGCTGGGGACGGCTCTCCTGGCCTCAGGGCTTCACCTCTGACAGTGCAAGCCATGTGGCTGTGGTTACCGGTCTCTCATCTCACACAGTGCTTTCCACCTGAGGGAGCTGAAAATTTCAGTTTGGCTCCTGCAGGCACAGGACTTTGCCATCAGGGGATGGCACTTGTGGGTGGGACCATTTCCACCCTGAACATCACCGATGGGGGACACAGAACCGTCTCCCCTGTCCCCACCAGCAGAAGCCAGACACATCCATCCCTCTGACAGCTGCCAGCCTGAGCCATCTCTGCCCAAACCAGCCTCTGCGCCAGCCTGCGCCCTCCATCCTCACAAAGCACTGCCACCCCACTCGTGGACAGCGCTGTCCTGTGCGTGTGGGGTTGATCACAGAACATCTGCTTCCCATTGCAGCCGCCCAGCGCAGGTTTCCCTGGCAGCATCCTGCAAAGGTGTTAATTTTATATAAGCAGGCTGCCTGCAGCAGAGCCGTCGGGATTGCTGCGTGGCAGCGATGGCACATGGAGCTCTGCCCTGGGCAGGGGAGACCAAGGGAATGCAGAGAGAGAGAGGCTCCTCTTCCCACTGGGGCTATGTGGAAGCTGGAAGCAAGTCTCAGTGATGCTTGTGCTGTCGCAGCAGCATGGAGGGGTGCCAGAGTGTGTTTTCAGAAGCCTCACAAGTGGTGCCATCCCAAGCCTGGGGAACACAAGCCCGATATGACTGGCACAGACTTACTCATCCGAAAGCCAGTGGTGGGTTTTGTGAGACAGCCCTTTGGTGACGGGCAGCCCCAGCTCCAGGCAGGCAGGCATCTTAACTAGCAGTTCCCAGCCGCAGTTTGTAGACATGGCAAGTGCTGCTGGTGCCAAACAACGGATAACTCCTCCAGACGTTTTGGAGGAGCCTCTGGAAAACAGCCTCTTTAAGGGAGCTCAATTTTGGCTTTCTAAATTGAGGCTCCCCGAGTTACTTTGGAAGTGTTGGCCTTTATTATTTCCCTTCTGTCTGTCTAATAGCATTTTCCCTGACACTCAGTGGTAACAGGCGTCGTGCCCCCCAGGAAGCACCAGTGTCACCCTCCCAGCTCCCACCCTTGACAGTCACCACTCCTGTGTCAAACGCTGCTGTCACCCTCCATCCACAGGCAAGCACAGGCAATGCCAAGCAAGAGACCCAGCAATGCCTTATCAAGGGAGCATGGCAAACCCTGGTACCACGGTGGGCAGCCAGTGCTGAGTGATGCCGAGGGTCCGCAGACTCACGGGATGAGTGGTGATGAGGAGGTGACTGTGATGGGCCAGGGATAACCCCATCCCCGCAGCCAGGGGCTGCTGACAGCAGCGCTTCTCCCTCGGAGAGCACTGCAAGCTGTGCAAGGAAAACTTCAGAGTGCTTTGATCTGTGCTGGGGCTCCTTGATGTAAAGCAGGGACCGGGTGAAGGTGGCTGCCGTCTGAGCCCTGCAGCTGCCACCTCTCCCATACAGGGAGGAATGGGGCTGGCTGCCCCAGCAGAGCTGAGCCCCAAGGCAGCACTGACCTCACCAACAGGGACCAAGGGGGTACCCAAAATGCATGTGCATGACCACGCAGGACTGGGCTGCACAGGGATCAATGGTCCTGCAGATCTCTGCTTTAGAGGATGCTCTGCACCAACCTCTGCCCTCTCTTGCAGAGCCACCAAAGGCCATGGCCAGACCTTTGTGGTGTGGGGCTGAGTCTGCATCCTGCTTGGCACTGCACTACAGAGGCGGCACCAGCAGCCTGGGTAGGGGCTGACAAATCTCACAGTGTTCACCCTATCAATAGGGGGAAATGGGCCATGGGAGCAAAGAGCCAAGCCTGGCACAGCTGAGAAAGCTCGAGTGTCTGCCTTAGAGTGAGACCATGTTGGCAAGATCCTGCATAGCCCAACAGCAAAGGGGGCCCTTGTAAAGGAGCCTTCATGATGCACTGGAAATCATCCCTTCAGCATTGCACCTAGGGGATGGCTTAAATACCCACCAGCAGCCATTTCCTGGTCAGCAACCAGCTCCCTTCTCCAACCTTCACCAAGAGCCAGCTAAACCCCAGGCAAAACCAAACCAAGCAAGTGTGTGAGCAAAGCTCAATCTGCAAACCTGGACAGCTTCTAATGCTTCAAACCACACAGGTTTGGTACCGGGGCAGAGCCCTGTGTGCCAGGCAAGCCACACCGCCAGCTCAGGCTGGGAGTGAGAGCATCTTTGTGCAGCAGCTCTGGCTGCCATGGTGCATATGGTCCCTATTTATCTGACTTCTTTGCTGCTGGATCGCTCTCAGAATAGTTTTATGCAATTACTTTAAGTTTCACCAGTGCTGATTGGGAGTGAAACTTGTGCTTTGGGAGATAAACTGCAGACTGTTTGGCAACAAGGGGAGCTGTTAATTCACCAGCATCAGAGACAGAGGGAGAAAGAAAATGAAGAGAGATAATTCATTCCCATTGCAGCTTGGTTTTAAAAGTAAATAGGGGCTGTGGGCTGGAGAGACACAACTAGAGCTCAGCACTGAGGTCAGGCCAACAGAAAGACACCCACGACTGGCAGAGCCCTGACCTGCAGGTTCGGGTCCTGGTCCTGCCAATGGGGCTGCCAGTGTGCATCCCTTGGGAGGATGCTGGTCCGGGTGCCCTTCTCACATCTTGACTTGTCTGCTGGGCATACCGGCTCCCTGCTGCCAGGCTTGGATTGCTACTTAGAGCCGCAGCTGTGGTATTGTATTCCCCACTGTGCACAGAAAGGAGTGCATGTGGAGATGATCACCATGACCGAGGATGCAATCAGTGTCGGAGTTGAGATGTGATACCTGTACCTACTTGGCTGTTGCCTGCTCTGCCATCCTGCCCTCGCTGGATGCCAGAAGGTGGTTTTGCAGGACACACACCCCCCCCAATCCAAGGCCTCTACTGCAGAGGGGAAGCAGCTCCGGGTGCCCAAAAGCCCAGCTCAGGCCTCAGTGTGCGGGGCTCACCCAGGGACCACTCTCATCATGCTCTCATTTAGCTGGACTGTCCGGGAGGATGCCAATGGACAGGATGCTCAGAGGGTGACAAGGGGAGGGCTGAGGATGCTCCAGGTGTGTCCATGTGTGAGTGGCTCCTTGGCACATGTGTACATTGTGGACACTCTCTGCTCTCCCCTTACTGATGTTATCTTCAGTAAGGAAGTATGCTTCAGCTGGAGCACACTGGGAAAAGCTTCCTGCATCTGCCTCTCCACAGACTCCCCCATGCTCCCTCCTACCTTCCTTTATTTATGGGACAGCTATTTCCTTTCAGAGAGAAGTAGCCAATATTACGCAATGGCAAAAGGGTGAATGAAAACAAGGTGTTTGCTTGGTTTTTGAGAGCTTTTGTCTTTCGGATGGGTGATGGTGTGTGATGTCCCAGCCCTGCAGCCAGCAAGAACTGCAGTTCCTGACCCTCAGGCACATGCGAGCCACTGTTTCAGCTCCTATGAAGACCATTTGAGGCAAAACAGTTGCCACCTACCATGGTATATTTAAAAACTGGCTCTCGGGTACTCACCTGAGTCACAAGTGCTAATAACCATTAATTACAGCAAATGGAGGCCCCACGTTGCTGCTATCGATGTAAAGTGAGGTTTGGGGGGGAAATTTGGATGATCCTGATCACAGAGAGCAGCTGCCATAACCAGGGCAGTGAACATTCCTACCCCAGTACATCTTTTGACCTAAAATAACCTCTGTGCTTAGGCTGCATCTCTCTGAAGCCTGAGCAATGGGTATTTGTCATAGGGGAGGAAAAGCCCCCAAGCCCAGCCCCTCCTGTGGCAGCACTGCGTGAAGAGAGATTCTGTCTGATGGATGCCCTGAGCAAGGAGGACGTGGGGTGGACAAGGACGAGGCAGGATGAAGCCCCAAGCACCAGTCATACAGCAGCCTCACATGGGGCCATAGCTGCGGGTGCTGTGACTGTTGTGGTGGTGGGATTTGGTGGACAGTGTCCCTGCTGGGTGCAGGCACTCACTGACTTTGAAGCCAATGGGAGGGGCAGGACATGGGGAACACTTTCTAGTTCCATGGTGCTGGGAATCTCTGGGCTGGCTGGGCATTCCCTGCACCTCCAAGTTCACTCTATCACTGCCTCAAATGGAAGCAGATTCCTTTATTTACAGAGGAGCTCCATTTCACTTCCTGCCCCTCTCATCAGCAAGTCACCAGCGTGACGGTGGCAGCCCCTGTATCAGCTGCTCTCCCCTCGCTGCCCAGCACTGACATCCTTTCCTGACACACATCAGTTTCCTGCATGTGGCTCTCGCGCCACTTCCTACTCCGCTTCGGTTTCCACTGAGCACTGCATGTCACAGAGCGGAGGAGGGGGAAAGAGGAAAAAGGAAAATGGAAAAGAACTATAAATAGTGGCTTCTCTTTCTGCCTGCACCATGGGCCGAAGCAGGGTGCAGTGCCTATCCCCACAGGTGCTCCACCAAAAGAATCCCTGGCACCAGCTCACCCACTGCATTTGGCCAGGTGAGGAGCAGTCGCATCCCCAGCTGCGGCTGCCTGTTTCAACAACAAAACTCCTGTTAGCTCGTTAACACCTTGATTTGTGAGGTTGGTGATGGGAACGCCCCACACATCCCTGAGCTGCTGGGGCTGGGTGCTGCACCCTTGCCTTGGTTTTCAGGGCGGCAGGGGGCTGATCATTCCCCTCACCCTGCCTGCTACAGGGCCACGCTCCAAACCCGGTTTCTGCCTCATCAGGAAAGCAGGAAAAGCGATCAATGGCTCCATCCCTGTCTTTAGAAAGTGGATTAGGGCCAGTGAATAGGAACTGTCTCTCTAATGAAGTGCTATTACCAACAGGCTAATTGAGTAATGACATAATGCAGGCCCTTGAAGCTCTTTTTAACGGGCCATGACTCTGTGCCGCAACACGCAGCCACTTCCTTGCCTCAGTCCGCTCTGCCTCCAGCGCATCGGCGGCAAAGGAAGCTTTAATGTGCAGCACCGTCCTCTCCGGAGCGGCCACAGACAAAGTGTCGCCAACATAACCCTGCGTGGAAAATGCGGAGGTGGAGGGGAACCCGGAGTAATTAGCTCGGGAGACGCCAATCTCCCCGCATGTGAAACGTGAGCCTTTTTATTGAGAAGAGTAAAACAGGCCTCGCATTGCTTTCGGGGAGCCCAGTAGAGCAGAAGGTGATCCATAAATATGTGTGTTATGCTGGACTTAAAATAAATTCTGATGATTTTCTAGGCAGATCTCCAATCAGTTACAGCACAGCATTGCTATTGTAAAGCTGTTGGTACAGGCTGGTGGCTCCAGCACTTCTGATTGTGGGGAGAACACGGGTCACTGCTGTGTGTGCACTTGTGTTCCTTGTGCCAAAGTGTTTGTCCTCAGGTGGGGGAATTAAATACAACATCTTTATGGCTTTCATTTTTAACCCACTGCCATTAACAGAGTGGGCTGTGAAGTGCTCGAGGCTCTGGTGTGTTTCCGATTTGTGGCTGCTCCAGGCTGTTTGCTCAGTCTTATCAATCTGCCTGGAAGAGACCTGCTCCCACCCCACATGAGCTTGCACCCGTAAGGCGGGCAGCACTGGTGGCCCCCAAATCTTTCACCACCATTAGGACTGGCTGAGAACAAAACAAGAGAATCAATCAGTGGCATTGGGCTTTTCCATCCCTCCACAGCTTCCTAAACCCCGTGGACTCACTAGCTGCTGCCTGGACATTTGCACAAGGGACATAAACAGTTGGAGGTGAGACAGCCCTGGGAAAGTGCTTTTCAACCCTCAGGGTGAGCCCCGTGTGCTTGGGGTGGGGAGTTTGTGCTCACTTCACCCAGCAGGAAGCAGGCCTTCAGCAGGGGGAATTATGGCCTGAGTTTTGAGCCAGTGAGGTGCTTGCACTCGTTCTGTTTCAGCAGGTGGGTGATGCTTTGCCCTGGGGTGGGCATTGCCTCCCAACAGACACGGAGATGCTCACAAGCAGCATGGCCAGGAAGAGGCAATGCCCTTAGACAGTAAGCACAGCCGGCAGCAAGACCACAGTGATGCTGCAACCCACCCTGCCTGCATCCACAGGGAGGAATCATCTCTATTTTAATCCTCCAGCCTTGCCTCCCTTCCCCAGGTCTCCCTCTCTCTGCATTTGCTACCCTCTTTTTCTCCATGGGAAGACTCACATCTCTGCAGCCCCACACTATCAGTTCATCATCCGATTAAAGATTAATTTGAGATTATTGCTCATGTCAATAGCCCATAGCCAGAAAAACAACAGCTACACCTGCAGTTTGTTTGTGCACCTCGCTCCTTATGGCAAGCTGTTAATGGACGGGGGTTTTCACCAGCACTGCCTGTTGACAGGGGCTCACAGAGCCCTGCATGGGCACAGGCACCTGCTGTCCTCCTCCTGGTAAGGATAAATGCACACACATCTTCCAAGACCTCCCACAGTTCCAGGTATCTCGAATGGGAAACTCTGGTGATTGCCCCATGAGCCATCATCCCGGCTTCTGTTGCAGAGCTCCGGTCATTCCCTTCCCCAAATCAGAAACAGCCGCTCAGTGACTGAGTTTAATAACAGGCTTTTCTCTGGATTCTGCATGGTTTCTGATTATTTATTCAGCTTTTTCTAGGTAAGGCAAGAGCCAAAAGAAGAATGAGGCTGCTACACTTCGTAAGGGCCGAGCTTTGGCTGCCTTCTTTGGGGGCAGCATGCTTGGATGCTGAGAACTGTATTTCAGAGACTGCGTTGATCGAGGAGAACATTTCTCTCTGGCAGTTTTGCAATGGCAGGAGAAGAAAGTGGAAACCTTTTTCCTTCCTACAGCCCTGGAGGTGGAGGGAAATGTTTTGAGGTCCCCAGAGCTGCTCTTCACCCTCATGGCACAACAGCCCGGCACGCCTTGTGCCTGTCCTCGAAAGAGAGAGGGACATAAAGCAGTGAAAAAGGCAATTTTGGGAACTACAGTCCTAAAATCTCCAAGCAGAAGCAGCCTTTGGAAAGGTGGCTGTAATCCACCAGCTTCCCCTCTTGTTCCCGTGGGATGCTCAGGGTGCCTGCAGAGGCAGAATGATTTCAAACAGCGACATGGAAGACTTAAAGCTCTTTTTAACCCAGAATCTCTGCGCGCGTTTATTCCAGCTCTCTGCCTCATGCCAGGGAGGGTCTCCAAACACCTTTAATTCTGCATCAGTCCTGCAGGGAAGGAGGGAAAAGACTGGTCCTTTCTGTGAAGAAAAGGCACTTTGTGGTTTCCCCAGAGCCTTTGAAAGGGCTCCAGGAGCCGAGGGGACGTACGTGCTCCTTTAAAGGTCCTGCGGAGGTCCGTGGAAATTAAACAGCGGAGTTCAAACGCTCCTCGCCACGGCCGTGCCGGCCGGGAGCGCGGCAGCCCGGAGCCGGCGCAGCCTGCACCCCGGCACCGCGGCCCCTGCCAGCGGGGCCCCTGCTACCTGCCGGGCGCTTGATTGAATCGCGGCTTTTACGAGCGCTGACACCATAATCTGTTACAGATGGTCACACAAGGTGGTCACCAAATGGTTCCTCCTGTTAATCGCCGGCTGCCCCCCCTCCCCTTGCTGAAACTGCGCTACCTGGATGAAACAGCCGGGCTGCGGGCAGTGGCTTTACGGTGTGTTTAGTTCCTGTGGCATTAAACAGAGCAGGGAGAAAAAAATGCTGAGGTTTCGCTATGAAATCTCTGGCTTCCCCATGCAGAACTCATTGCCTGCGCAAGCACAGGGACCAAGGGCAGAGGACCATCCCACTGCAGCCTTGCTGTCAGGGATGCTGCTCCGGGAGGCTTCCTTCTGAAAATGAGATGAAAAAGCAATGCAACTCATTCTCAGGCCTGGCTTCTGGTGCAGTCCCCCATCACGGGGTCTCAAAGGTGTGTAGAGGCAGAAAAAGAACAGAAAGGACTGCTTGTAGCTGGAGAGGTTTTGAGCTGGACTCAAGGTTGTCCTTCTCCTGGATGCCAGCCCTCTGCTCACCCCAACAGCCTTCCTACTAGAAATAACTATGTTTGGAAAATGAGCATTGGGGCAGAAGAGGAAGGATCTGGGCCACATCCATCACCCTGGGATGGCTGGTCCAGACCTGGGCATAACTTGGAGAGGTCAGAGGCACTGCTCCAAGCTGAGGGACAGCATCTTCCCTGGGTGCAGGGTGCTTGGGCAGGGCAGGGAGCAGATGCTGCAGCAGCCCAAGTGCTAATGGGCTGTGCTTTTGTGATTCAGAACAGGCAACATTTCTTTTTGCCAGCGTTTTAAGGCTGCATTTGTGTTTGAATGCCAGCGGGATTTTTCAGTCGAGCCTAGGCTGTCCTCCACCCGGTTTATCCCTTCTCTCTGAAAGGTTTGCACCCCAGCCAGGCTCTGGACAAAGCCGGGAACACAACTGAGAGCAGGAAGGATTGCTGAGGAGGAGGTTTCTCACAACTCTCATCGCTTGCCTAACCAGTCAGTGTTAGCTGAAGCCCATTGAGAGGGAGCTGGCAGTGTTCCCTGGTGGGTGCCGGTGCAGGGATGAAGCAATAGCCTGAATGATGCAGGAAGGGCTTCCCATCCGAACCAGTGACAGCCGTGACATGTGGGTATGGGGGTAAGGCACAGCCCATGTGGTGCTGTTGGATGCACACTGCTGGCCAAACAGTAACCAAAGGCATGTCAGAGCCACAAACACCAACCTGGGCCGGTGGGACAGCCTGGGCCACCTCCTCACAAGCAGGGCTCTGCTCCCTGCTTTCCTCGAGCCTGCTTTCCAGCTCCTGCAGGTGGTCTGCTCTCAAAATTGGTCTTTTTTAACTCTTTAGCTGATTCTGTGGCTCCGGGATTTTATGGATGGAAAGCTGAAAGTCATTAGTGCCCCTCCCCCACTTCCTGTTGGGAAAAGGAAGAAAAAAGCACACACAAGAGCAAACCCAAAACTTCCTGCCCTGCTTAATAATCAAGTAATGAGTCCAACTCGGCTGGGAAAGGCAGTTTATGCGGGGCGAGCTCTTAATTAAAGAAGGGCGAGCAGCAGCTCTGCACACTTTTACAGCCACACACATCTTCCTGCTCCATAACAGCCCCTGGGAATGGCGCAGGGAGCCGGGCGCCAGCAGGCTGGAGGGGGATGAGTGCTGGGGGGTGAGCTTTTGTTCCCTGGTTATAAGCAATGTTCTGGAGATGGCACCGAGGGAATGCAGGAGAAGACAAACCCCCAGGTGGCAAACCGGGCTGCGCTGTCCCTGAGTCACCCCAGTTTGGAGGTAGCTGGGAAGGGGCAAGGCAGGTGGTTTGGGGCACTGGGATAGTTTTGTGATGGGAATCCTAGAAGCAGGTAGTTGGGATATCCCGGAGCACCTGCCCCTCAGTCCGCTCCCACCTGCGCTTGCTGAAGGATCTGTGGTGGCAACAGGATGTGTCACCTCGGGTGCCACACACCAACTCACCCGCACAGAGGCTCAGCTCCCTGCCGATGTCTTAGCCATCGCCTGGGGAGGCTCTGGAGCCTGCTGAGAGCAGGGGCAGCCCCACCATGGACCTGCTCCCCAGGGAGTGCCAAGGGACATGGCCAGGGATGGGTGCTGCAGTAGCCTCGCAGGGAAGCCAGCGCCTCCTCAGGCAGGCTGGGAGGGACAGAGCACACCCATGCACTTCCCCACATGGAGCCAGGGAGACCCACTGCCACCCCATCAGTCTGACCCCCCAGCCTGCATCACCGCACAGCTGCCCCTTCCCCAGTTCCCTGGCAGGAACTGACTCAGCCTGCCTTTTCCTCCCCAGAGGCAACTGCTCTGCACCCCCCCATGTATGTGAATGCCACTCATTCACCTGCAGCCAGAGGCCAGGAGCAGAGGCCCAGCACCCCAGTCCCCACATCACTGCCACTTCTGCACTCACAAAACCCTATTATAAATTAACCACTTTATTGAATATCAATAAACTGTATATAATTATATAAAAAGTTTCATCAGTACAAAATTGTGGCACCAAAGAAAACAAAACAAAAAAAATATATAAATACCAGTGTACCTTTGAAATGTAAACATCCTCTTTGTAATGATTCCATGAAAACAATGTCCAAAGAAAGATGCATTCAGGAGGCACCTGTCAATACCCATAAATAAGGCTTTTGGCACACACCTGTCGATGGGCAGCCTTGGGACAGGCCACCATTGTATCGCTGACAAGTGCCTGCTATTAGTCACAGTTCTCTTGAAAAGCAGTTGTTAAGAGTCATATTAACAGGTGCTTGAGTGCATAGCTGCTCTGTAAACAGGGCTGGTGTTTGAAATGGCTACCCCGTGCCTTTTACGGACACTGTTAATCTCGCAGGCATTGCAAATTGTCATTGTGCTGGGGAGAAGCAGCTGCTTCACAACTACTGGGATACTATATTATTGCATAGTTACACCTTCTACAGGCGGCGTATATACACTGGGGGCTGGGGGACACGGCACATATTGTCCTTCATTAAAAAAATATCGGTTCTTAAAAGTTACCGAGTGGTTACAGTAAAAAACATACAAAAAAGCAGCCCCCACCCCACCCCCCACCTTGCAGTGTGGGGCCAGGGCACAGGACCAGCCCTGCAAGGTGCCCAGTAAGCAGGGGCACCTGATGGGGGCTGTGGCTGCGGCAGGTCGGGCTCAAGGCTGCAGCCTCC
>JANRGW010015609.1:6912-17660 GCA_024733675.1 Psilopsiagon aymara
CAAAATGTACTAAGCAGTAACTAAAACATTGGTGTTATCAGCACTGTTCTCAGGCCACAAGTGAAAAACACAGTGCTACACCAACTACTAAGAAGGAGAAAAATGACTGCTACTGCTGAACCCATGACAGAAGGCTAAAAACCAGCCTTGATGTTCTCTTGTGACTGGTGAAAAATGCAGGTCTCAGCTGTCCCCCATTAGAATAACAGCTTGCTTTTTCCCCAAGCAGCACCTTTGAACACCATTTCTAATTTGCCTCTAAACACACAAATGGCAACTACCTGATGGCAGTCAGTCTTCTGGAAAACTGCGATTGTAGCTCCCAGCTGGTTAATTACAACTAGAATTTGTGTGTCAAATACATATCTATTTAATGCCAAAGACTCATCCTACTTCCGTCCTTGTCCACTGGTTTGTTCACTTGGCTGTCATTTACTGCCAGACTTGACAAGCAAGGAGGAGAGAAGAGGAGGTGGCTCAGTAAAGCAACCACAGTGACATGCAACTACTTTGAAGACGCCTGCTTTAAGTAGCCAAGGAAAATCCTGTTGTCAGCATTGCTATGTTACAGCTCCAATTTAAAGTTTTTCAGTGATCTGAAAGTCAAACCAGCACGAAACCTACAATTTAGGCTAGAAGCTGCAAAGGATGTGAAATCAAGATTAGAGCTCAAAAAGAAAAGACTGAGCTCGGGAGTACGCGGAGCCTGGAAAAAGGCTAAGAGTTTATATACTGGGCATGACATGCTGGAATACCCCCCTTTGGCTAGTTTGGGTTGGGTGTCCTGTCTCTGCTTCCTCCTGGCTTCTTGTGCCCCTCCTCGCTGGCAGAGCACGAGACTGAAAAGTCCTTTATCAGGGTAAGTGCTACTTCGCAAGCAGATGCAGGAGCTAAGGCTTTGTGAGGCAAGGGACATAACTCAGGTGGAGAGGTGGAACCTGAATTATGGAAACCAAGATGGGGACAGGAACAGCAAGACAGTGCATGTATACGGATTATGTTCACAAAATCCTGCACTGACTCTCATCCCTCTCCTGCTTTCAGCAACTATCTATGAACCCCACTTGCAAAAAACATATCCCATTATGCTTGTCAATAAAATTATAGCAAACTTATCTCTACTTTGATTGCTTAGTAAACACAACTGGCAGACAAAGATCTGAAAGCTCTGGCCTTGCTCACAACTGCCATAGCTAACCTGAAATATAGCGCATCAACTCCGGATAGCTTTCTCAAGAGTTTGGATGCCTTGACACCACTCAGGTAATACTGAAAGAAGATCAAAGCTGTAATGCCAGATAGTTAAGAAATCAGGATGTATCAAAATCAGCATTGAAGCAGTCTGTACAATCCTTATTTTGCTCCTTTACCAGATATATTAAGCATTTTTATCTTATAGGTCTTTTCACTTTTTTTCAGTGAGCCTCCTTAAGAGGTGAACCAGCTTCACAGTGATTAGTGCTTGTTGCTTCATTTCTTTCTGAAACTGGAAAGTAAACAGAGCTATAATCTGAAATCGGTCTTGGAGAACACACTTCAGACTTGGCTATGTCACTGGTGAAACAACAAATAATGGAATTGGTGCTCATTACATGTGCAATACACTAATGTGCAAAAAACTGTGTGGAGGAAAATAGTAGGCAATATAGTAAGTATAGGCATCAAATGCACATACAAGCAGTAAGGGTAGCATTAAAATAGCACATACATCCTCCATACTAGCATTTCTTAACTTGACTTCACAAACCAGCATACCTGCCAAAAATCAGTGAATATAGCTTTGAAGGACAAATAACTATTCCCTGGGTAATAACTTATACCATGGGATGATATTTTAAGGCCAAAATTAGTATATTTACTGCATATTTTCATACAATATATAATGTAAAAATAATGGGAAAGGCAGTTACCTGTGATATGAAATTTGATTAATGACAGGAATTCAAATTGTTTGGCATAGCAGACTGCAAACAGCAAGTGCAGATAACAACCATGAAGATAACCCAACGCCACTTCTGTTTCACCACACAGACTGCCAGCAGAGGGCACAACAAGGTTTGAAATCGAAAACCTTACAGCAAAAAACCTTTCACTGCGTTAAGCGACCTCAGGTTAATACTCTGTACACTCACCTTTATCCTGAGCTTTCCTAGTATTTACAGCTAAGCCTCTGATCCCGCAGTTAGAAAGGCAAGTAGTAGCAAACAACATGTTTAAAAGTCAGGATGTAAACACACACTGGTTGCGCCTTCTACCACCCAGAGAAATGAATACAAAGAGACACTGGGCAGAAAATTTGCTAATAACCCTCTATTCCCAAACTTGCAGAAGAATAAGGAAACTGCTCAAGTAATAACATCAAAGACTTTACTGTAATGAAGCACACACGCACATACATTGCTGCTACTTCTATTCAATCTCCCAGCCCCCCCAAAAGCCCCTTTTCTAAACAGTCCCCACTCTCCAAGACACACAACTAACTGTTGGGCTAATTTCTTGAGATTTTGCCTCACTTTTTGACTGAAGAGGGCCAGCTACCCCTCCAGGACTTTGTTACAAGAAGCATTTCCAACAAAAAAGAACAAAACTTAAAACATGTTAAAAAGTCAGCAAAATGTACCCACCATCTAACACGGCAGGACTCATCAATACTTCAATGTTACTTTGAAATAAATATTCACAGAAGTAAAAACTGACAAGTTAATCACTGCTTTTTGATGGGCAAAGGAAACCTATTCAGTTTGATGAAACAGTGCCAGAACATGTCCACACACACTCACTCTAAATATTGCTTGCGTAAGTCTCTTGGTGGCGGCTCCAGAGAGGAAGGTTGTCCTAAACCAATGAAACACAAGGCAAGCTGTCTTTTGAAATCCATATACCGTCTCCAGTTGAGAAAACAAGTACTTGAGCAGGACAATCAGGTTACTGGAAGCTGAGAGCACATTTCAGAAGGACCAGCCAGCTCAAAATGCATTTGCACACAAGTAAATGCCAGCAGGTCAGGCAAAAAAAATGCCATTTTTTTTTTTACTTGGTTGTTGAACCCACATAAACTTTTATCCTCTATAATATCCCATGGTAGTTGGTTTCACAATGTATTTATATATCGCAGATATCAAAGGCCTTGACAGCAGGCCTCACAACACAGAAGGAAAGTCAGCTGGGGATGTGAGACCATCTCTACGAACAATGTTCAACACACCTAGACCTTTGTCCGTCCTACGCAGAATCAACCATGTTGGAAACTTCAAGACCACTACACGACCCATGTTCAACACATTTAGACCTTTGTCCACTCTACATGACACTGTGCAACAGCTTCAAACCTTTGTCACAGTGTGTGTCATCTACACTGATGTTGCTATGTTGCTGAAATTCCAAGTTTGGATGCAGTTCCGCCAAAGGGTGACATTGCAAGGAAGTGGTCTATACAGCAGACCAGCTCAGCCTGAAATATCAATGCACTTACACCCATCATTCTACTGGCAAACTTGTTTCAAATAATATAATCTCAACTGATAAAGTTTAATTCCCTAAAAACCTGTCTGCTCTCTCTTGAGACTGTTCTCTGAGACAATAAAGGACTTTTCTCCATCTGCCACTGTCTCCCTCCGGGTAATTCTGAATGAAGAAACATCATGTTCAAGTTTTCAATTACTGACTATACTCCGAGGTGAAAAAAGGAATAAAACCACATCTGACTGTACCTGGGTGACACCTTCTACTGGCAAAAGGCACCTTTTCTAAATATTGATTACGATATATCACGGACAGGCTTTCAGGTAGAGTCAATAAGGAAATCGTACAAGGGCTCTGGAGGGCTTTGGAGGTATGTTCAGTAAGATTTAGGGGATTATTCTATTTTCTAATAATTAAACTCTTGTTTTCTTTAATTAAAAAAAAGTTGCTTATTCTATTGCACTCAGAAAAAAAAAATCAAACCATCCCCCCAAAACAAACAAACCAACCAACAAAACCCAAAAATAAAACACCACCACCCCCCCCCCCCCCAAAAAAAAAAAAAAAAAAAAAAAAATTACCCCACAAAGAACTGGATTTTTTCCAGTTTCAGATACTTAATTTAATAATTGCCAGGCTGGATTTCAAATGCAGCAGAAAGGAAAAGGAACCTTCACCATGTCTAATGAAAATACAAGGATGGCTATGTTGTTATGAAGATGCTAAATAGATGAAGTCACTAAAGGCAAACTCAGGTGCCAAACACTGCGACATTTCAGACACTGCAGGCTAATTGTCTGAGAGGTGGCCTGGCAGATAGGACAGAGAAGCTGTCAGGGACCTGCATGCTCTGGTCAAGCAGCAAGGACACAAGTGTCACTACTTACCTGCCTTAAGTTCCTGATCCCCACCCTGGATTTTCAAGTTGTTTGAATCAAGAACCGTACATCACACTTACACAAAGATTACAGTAGCAAAATACATCCTATACCATATTTACACAAACATTACTGCAGCAAAATATATCCTACTGGTATGTTTATTTAAGTTTAAGGTGAAATCACTTGAAAATGCTGGCCAAGTAACTTCAAAATTGCACAAAGTATACAGAGGTGACTTGCTGAGCACATGTAGTAACAAAAATATCTTAATTACTGCATGGGGAAGAAAAACTTGATGACATATAAAAGGGCAGATCTTTTCAGTTCTGCATAAGCTCACAACGCCTAATCAACTCCACAGGATTGCATGCTTTATGTACAAACAGTGCGCACAGCCTTAACAGTGTCCCATGGAGACTCCAGTATTGAGCAGACACAGCAGATGCATCTCAAGATCACTCGGAGAACCAGTAAGATACGTTAGCAGAATGCCTTTACTTATGAAAACACCTGATAAGGGTAACACTAAACCAATAATTTACTTTAGTGAACAGGTCCCTATTAACCCAACACACGGTAAGCACATACAAAGCAGACACACTATGTCAGTGAGTGTTCTACATTGCTACTTTATTCATATGCTTCTGTAATGTCTGAGGCAGAAAAGAATCCAGACACTTCATCACAGCTTGCCAGTACCTTTCTCCCAGATTTAAGACACATGAACATTTACAGCTGTATTCTTCAAACTGTATCAGACCCATGTGGAATCTGTAGCTATTAGACTTCTCCCCTTTCAGCCTGCGTCTTACTGCATACAATTGTGAAAACTGCACAAAAAGGGAGGTCTATGGTAAAGATCAGGTGTCACTTAACAATAGTTCTGGGCTTTTACCTTCAGTTTCTTCAGAATAAACCCTACATCACTCATGTTTATGAAGACAAAGTTTAATACATAATTACCAAGTTCAGCAGTTACTTTAAAAACTCTTCGTTCCTACCACTGGCAATACAGATACCAATTAATCCTTTCAACCTTACTGTAATTCAGAAAGAAAAGTCTGTATATATGTGAATACATATGCATGAAGAGAACTTTTATTCAAGTAGATATAAAATATGCAAACACACATGTGCTGTGTTAACTATTAAATGGTGGACACACATGTCAGATTTCACATGCTGCAGAATAAAGCCTGTGCAAAGACAGATGGTAAACAAGGATGACAGACCTGCCTCTCCATCTTACACTGAGGGAATATATTATACTCCCTTTCTCTACACTAATAACACATTCCAATACTCTTGATTCACAAGGGGGAGAGAGAAAGGAGACAAAAAAAGGAGGTTTCCTTTTGCTTATTAGACATATGGTAACTTTTCTCAGTTACCAATGGGATTATTCCTCAGATAGAAGATAAATGGGCAACTATCAATAGCCTCATACAAAAAGTTAATACAAAATTTTATTATCATACATGGAAGCATTATGCCCAGAGTCTTAGCTAACAGCTCTTGATGGCCCAAAGCAGCTGCTGTTCTAGTAGCCATTGATCAAAGTAGGCATAGTTCTACCACTGGCTCCAAAGCAACCTGGCAGGTAGGGACCCAATCAGATACTCAAGCCACTCCTGCTCTCAGGCCAGTCTCAAGAATTTTACCTTTTGCAGAGTATCAGTAGAAGCAGAATTCAGCACCAGCAGATTTCAACACAAATATAGAGTTGACTAAAAATTAAATGAAAGATTTTTTACTTTTCCTTTTTTTATATAGGTAAAAAAGAGGCCTGAAGATGCTGTTTTATTTATAACTGTTCACTCCAGAATGTCTAATTGCAACTGATTTGAGTTACACATCTGCAGTATAAGCGAAGTTTGACAATTGCCAGAGTTGATTAAAAAAAAGGGTATCACACAACATCAGAATCTCAATTATGAGTGATTATTAGGGCTTATTTAAAACAGCTTAAGCAGGGGTTTTGGGGGGCCTTGGGACTTTTTTTTTTGCAGTGGAAAGGGTTTTGGGAGGTTTGGGGATTGTGATGTTTGTTTGGGGGTTTTTTGTTGGTGTCTTCCTATCTCAACTTGCTCTAATTTTTTTTCCCCCCAGTAAATGTAGAAATTCTCAGCGTAAAACACAGACAATCAAATCTGAAGGTGAACTTAAGATGTAGGAAAATCATGATTTTTACTATTTATCTGGTCACAACTTTAACTGTATTATCAGAAAAAGCCCTCAAGAATATGAACTAAAAATAACACAGCCCTTTCCTTCTTCAGATACCTAACTACACAAGATTCATAATGAGAAATGGAACAAGAGTATAACCCAAAAGGAATTCATGCATTCATGACACTACCTTGATAAGGGATTCATTCTACACACACCTGCTGTGTCCAAGGAAAGCCATCCTTTTCAAACCAGCTACCTGAGCAACCACATAATCTTAAAATTATGGAATGGATAAAAAAAGGAATAAACAAAACCAAATATTGTTTCTAACTCACAGTTAACACTTTGAAACTAACGGAAGTAGGGTTTGCTAAGGAATAATTGCCAGCACTAGCTGGGAATTACGTATTAAAACACCAAGTAAGCTCCCAAACCCCAAAGCTATAAACAATACAAATGAGACAATTTTTTTTCCATGACATGTTTTTTTCTTCATTCACTCACTCTTGTTGCGGTTTAAGCTGTAACTCACGCAATTCACTCACTCACTCCCCCCTTATTCTTCCCCCTGCTACCGGAGGGATGAGGAGGAGAACCTAAAAAATGCAACTCCCACAGGTTGAGATAAGAACAGTCCAGTAACTGAGGCATGGCACAAACCACTGCTGCTGCCACCAATAATAATAATGAGAAGGGAAGTAACAAGGGAAGAGAATACAACTGCTCACCACCAGATACCAAGCCCAACCCAGCAGCAAACTCTCCTTTTCTAGGTCCCTTCCCCTAGTTTTTTCATCCTGGGCATGACGTGCTGTGGTATGGAATACCTCTTTGGTCGGTCTGGGTCAGGTGTCCTGTCTCTGCTTCCTCCCAGCTTCCCCTCCTCCCTGGCAGAGCATGAGGCTCAAAAGTCCTTGGTCAGACCAAACATTACTAAGCAGTAACAGAAAACATCGGTGTTATCAATGCTGCTCCCTGGCCAAAAGTCAAAAACACAGCGCTGCAGCAGCTACCAAGAAGGAGAAAAATGACCGCTACTGCTGAATCCAGGACAACTCTGTATCTCCTGAATTAACAGTTGCCCAATATGTATTTAGGGTTTGCACATTTACTATCTTGCACAAAGTGTCACTGACTTCAGTAGAACTACTTTGCGAAAACAGAAAAGATGAAAGTGTCTTGCTAGAATTGGGAAGCCCTTGCATATGCCACTCAAGTCTGAAAAGAGGTCTTATCACTCACATACTACCATAATAAATGGAAAATGCATTTGTTGGAAAAAGAGTATCTATAAATACCGTAAACACCATTTGACTAGTTCACTGCACCTTACAGCCTTTGCAAGAAAAAGCCTCACTGTAAGACAGCAAGCCTCAAGACAGTTATTTTGCTCAAATTATTTAAGGGAAATGTTTTAGGGTCATATACACTTGTTTTGCCATCTCAGTGAATTCAACAAGAACAACCTCATTTTAGGAACATACACGTCAAAATGAAAGAAACTTCATTTCTTTCCAACAACTTTTGCCACCAAAATGAACAAGAAACAAATGTTCTGTGTCTATAGTGTAGTCTAGCACACTCCAATTTCTCATTAAGTGTTTCTGGACTTGCAATACACATTTACGTATCAGCATCTGTTGATGTTGTATGTAATTTATTATTAGGTATTAGATAACCAGAGCTCAGTGAAAATTAGCATTTCATTGAGAGACTCGGATATTTTTAGCATCAGCAAACGAGATGGAAGCGATAAGTATCCATTTCTCCCACCTCCTGCTAGCTTGTAATCCCCAAATGCACATTAAACCCCACTTCCTGTTCAAGTTAATTGGCTTTGCTGGTGTATGGCACTGAATAGCAATCTTACACTTCGGTGGTTTTACAATTTTCACTGCTGTGCTGCACTCCTAAATGGCAGCTGGAGCACACGAAGACAGCAAATGTGAAGGGACAGCACAGAACTGTTTTGCCTGATCCGGTAGCAAGTTTTCCTGGAAGACTTTACAGCCACTGCAGTCTTGCACAGCCCCCACGTGGGCACAGAAATGACCTGCACCTGAGGTGCACCACCTCTCCTTTTACTGCCATTTATTTCTCTGCTGACAGTAATGAACAATTGCTCAAACCTTCACTGTACCATCCTCTGCTGTAATTTAAAACTACGGGGTGCAGGAGCCACTATTTGAGAAGAAGATTATCTGGAAAAAACAGACAGCTTACCTGATGTGAGCATTCAGAAGAGTTAATGCTCCTATCTTCATGCTCAGGCTCCTCAGTGCCACTGGCCTTGCCACCCAAGTAATAGCCCCCTTGGCAGTGGGCAGTTCAGGTGCCCCCACCCTCAGGCCAGACACCCTGCAGCCTATCACACCAGCAGCCGGGACCCCTTGCTGAAATTCTGCTTTGCGGTGAAAAGGAGTTAGGATCATTTTCCCACCAAGGCAGCAGCCTGGAGCACATCAAGCTGCCTGGCTTAACCCACCAAATTACACCACTGAAGGCCATTATTCTTCTGCCAGAGCCTGTTTTACCCAAAAAGAAACTTTCACAGCACCAGTACAGAGCAGGTGCAAATCTCTAATTTTAGGTAACCTGGGGGTCACAGGACAGCATTTCTGGGGAAGCCCTGCAGTTTCTGTATACCCTGCCATCCTTTACAGTCTGCCTGCAGGGCTCATAGGCCTCCGAAGGAGAGCAACTGCTTGCACATAGGCCAATTACAGAATGGTTTAAGTTGGAAGAGATTTTAAAGACCATCCAGTTCCAACCCTTCTGCCATGGGCAGGGGACACCTTCCACTAGACCAGGTTGCTCCAAGCCCCATCCAACCTGGCCTTGAACACTGCCAGGAATGGGGCAGCCACAGTTTCTCAGTGCTTCACCACCCTGGTCTTGTACTCAAACTCTTAATCTCTGCGTCACAGTACTTGTACATGGCAAAACCACAACTTGCTTCTAAACCAACTTTAGCCAGGAAGTGTTGCTCTGGGGTCTTGAATAAAAATGACAACGCAGATTTGTCAGTATATTCTCAATTAACTGTCATGAGAAAAGAAACTAAGGATAATGATATAGCAAGGTTACCATCTACAGATAAAGGGCTCACAAGGGAGACAGACTTGGTGAATGAGCATTTCAGAGGCGTCAGTCTGTACAGTGTGGTACTGGCCTTAATCCACTGTACCTGTTATATACAGGAATGGCCCTACAGGGTCCTTCCACTAACTTCTTTTTCATTTCAAGTCTATGGTAATAGAAACTGCAATAGAGATATTGATGCTTTGGGATTTACTATGAGTTGTAAAAAAGGTATACTTAGAGAATCAAGAAAACAATGCTTATAGAAAAACAAAATGCCCTTTGTTACCTCAATATGCCTACTTATTTTTCCCAGACAATACAATTAACTTTTTAATATCCTCTTCATCTCTCACCATACCCTATCCTCCGTCATCAATTCACTGATGACTGAAGATATGAAGAAAGCTTTATGGTGTTTCTCTTCCACTCTTTGTGGTGAGCAAGGTGAATATAGAGCATTTCACAAAAGAATCCACTTGCAGTTTCCTGTTTAAATCTATTAAAAAAAAAAATAAAACAAAACCCAGGCTGATGACTTAACTAACATGACCTAACAAGGGCTAACCTGAATAACCTCCACTTTGCCCTGTGCTTACCTGATGCATTGCTGAAACAGTGTCTTATCCCACAAAGAAGCAGCTATCAGGTATCACATGTAGAAAGCACAGTTTCCCTGTGATTCGGCAAAAACTTTTAAAAAAAAAAAAAAGGCAGCGAAGTTTTTCCACAGACTCTGGCATATGTGGCTCCTTGTGGACTTGGCTACGATTAGGAGCAAAAGTAAAAACGGTGATTTTATAGTTTCACACTAATAATATTTTCCGTGGATTTATTTCATGGAGAAGAACACCCATTGACTATCAAAACCAAAACAATTTATTCTAGGAACATGTAGTAAATCCTCTTAGAGAGGAAAAGCTGTTAAAATTAGATGTCTGTCTTTAATCCTTTTCCCCCCTGCATTTTAGCAGGTGTATGTCATGGGTTCAGCAGTAGCGCTCCTGGAAGGCATGCTGAGGCACATGAAAAACAACAAGGTGCTTGGTAACAGCCAGCATGGCTTCACTAAGGAGAAATCCTGCCTGACCAATCTGGTGGCCTTCTAGGATGGGGCTACAGAACTGATGGACAGGGGTAGAGCAGTTGATG
>JANRGW010015614.1:0-14430 GCA_024733675.1 Psilopsiagon aymara
GAATAGCCCAGCAACACATCTGCCTTGCTCTTCATAGAATCATAGGATAGTTAGGGCTGGAAAGGACCTAAGCCCGGCGGGGGGTGACCCCCCCGGGAAGACCGCCGAGCTCTTCTTACCCTCTTTGTTTGCTTGTTCCTAGAGAGGGTTTTATTCTTCCCTTTGTTTCTCCCTCCTTTTCTTCTCTTCCCCCCCCCATCCCTTCCCTGCCTGGTTTGTTTCCTTGATCATCTTTCCTTCCTCCTCCCTTTTCTGAGGGTGAGAAATCGCACACACTTTACCCTAAAATCTGCGGCGAGCGGGGATGCAGCCATCCCACCGGCCGCTCGGCCGGTGCCCGCCGCATCTCCGCGCTACCCCTGTTCCCGGCGATGCCCCTCGAATTGCCTCGTAGTCCCCGCTGGTGCGGGCAGGGACAGCCCTCGCCCTAGAGTCAGCGGGACAGAATAGCCCAAAGCATCCCCCAGCTGGGTAATGCGGTAAGGGTTACTTCCCCCTGGGAGAGGGGGAAACACATCGTGGAAACCTGTGAGCAGGTTAGTCTAGAAGCTTCTCTCTCCATGACCTACACCTTGCCCAGCTGCCTGGGCCTCTCCAGAGAAGTTGAGGATGAGGGACTTGTCTCCTTGGTGTTGGGTTGGCACTGGAGCTGATGGTGTTGTGGGTCCTGAGCTGCTCCCCTTAGCTCCTCAGCCTGCTCATACTGCCATGCAATGTTTCCCTGGTCTGGGCCATCATGCAGCCCAAACTCAGGTTTGGGTTAGGTGATGAGGACTTCTCCCTGTTGTCATGCTCAGTTGGTAGTGCTGTTGCTATTGCCAGGTGGTAGTGATTCACCAAGCTGGTCTCTGCTAAAACTTACTGTTACTTGGTGGCTTCCCCAGCCCTCTGGGTTTCGTCCCTAGATGGTGGTTTTGGCTATGACTCAGTTTGGGAGGGGTGTGTGTGTGTGTCATTTTTCATATCAGTTTGCACAGAGCACAATGAATAGATGAGTCTGGTCAAGGCTTTTTGTTTCTGTCATAAGTGATCAATAATCATCTGGTGGTAAGATGATCTTATTACAGAAAAAGCCAAAGTGCACACTGAGAACAGCTGAAATACAAGGTCAGTAACTCTTGGATTATCAACATTAAACCTGCTTTGCATATTTGAAGATGACGTATTCCTGTCAAAGTAAAGGCAACTTCAAGCTTTTGATGAGCTTTATTCTCAGTGTAAATAATAAGCATATGGTTGAGATAGGAAACCAGCCTTGCCTCAGGGGTTAACCGTCCTTAAACATCCCTGGACCTTTTTAAATCTTTTTCTCTAGTAAAGGTGAATAAGGATACAGTCCTCTTAGCTGACAAGAGTTTTTATAGCTCCCAATACAAAGGTTGGTTTGTGCCTAGTGCCCAGCAACAGCTACAGGCTTTCCAGACACAAAAGAAAGGCGTAGTCTGTGGCCTGAAGATCGTGCATGCTAAAAAGGCAGTCAGCTGGAGGGTAACGCAGATCAACAACCAGCTCTGCCGCCGCTGCCGCCTAGTAACTAGCTTCGTACCGGGAAATGTAGCAGTGCAGTCAGACAAATAACCTGTGCAGAGGTACTGCTGGCTCAGAGAGGACTGCTTTAACCCTCGGGTCGAGCCTTCCTTCCGTGGCAGCGGCATGAGGAGCCAGGGCTGCGAGAGAGGGAGCCTGGACCGGAGGAAGCACCCTGGGCAGGTGAGGAAGCCTTTCCTGGAGAAGGAGATGGATACAGTGATGAAGCTGGGGAATGAAACAAGAAAAGGGAGCAGGGCAGATAATCAGCAGGGGAAGAGGTTATGCGGGGACTTGGAGCCTAACATAAAAAGCTTGAAGTAATGAGTTTAATCTGCGAAATCTAGTTCTTAAATTGTATGTGCTTGCCAATTAGCTAACCATTCTGCAAATCAGAATGGAATTCAGATCGTATCTCCGTAAATGTATTGACTCTGAAGTGCTGCAAGGAAAAAAATATAATCTCTCCTCTTTCCCCTACTATGGGCTTTAAATGTGAGAGCAAAAATCAGATCTGAGAATTGAGGAACCTTTTAATATACTAACTTTCCTGAGTTCCCATTCTCCAGCAGAAACTCCCACAGTTAAAATCAAAAACCCCTATGGTAATATGTCTTCAGGGGGCCAAATTCAGAGCAGTCATAGGGCATTTTCACCAGTGAACATGGCAGTGCACTGTGAGGAGGGGTCACCATCAGTCACAATACAGATTAAAGAGCAGAAGGTGTATAGCTGTTACCTTGCAGGGAGCATGCGTCCTGTACAAAACACGGTATGTTGAGGGAGCCTATATCTCTCTTGAGCTCCCCTCATAAACGCATTAATGTTGCACGGATCTAAAAAAGAGTTGCAGCATCACCTTTAGTCTATATTGCAGTATGTTCATGTAGGTATGTATTAGTTCATGTATGTCATATAACAATATTCAAAATGGCTGAATGATATTGAATATTGATCCAATTAAAAATAGGATGAGAGAAATTAGCTGAAATTTCAGTTTAAGAGAACTCTAAAAAGTCAGTTTTACGTCACTTAAGCAGCTAGCTGCAGTAATGCATAGGAACTGACAGAATCCTTCATAAAGGTGTTGTTTCAGCCAGCTTTGACCAGTATGGACTTAGGGAAAGTAGAGAGCAACCAGTGTCAGAAATTGCCACCAGGATCAGCACCCTGGGCAAGAATTTATCGCTGTATTTCAGAGTCTGGGAATGTTTGCTTTAGATGGCTAGCATTAATGTGGTTAATACTGCAGAGGATCAGAAATTCATTATGTTTGGTTGGTAGTGCAGGGATGTAATAATGCAGAATTTCTCATTTTCTTAGGGAAGGGTTATCTAATTCGTGCTAAATTTTGCTGTTAAGCTCCACATTGAGATGGATCAGAGGTGTTTGGCAGGGATACTTGTAGCTGGTTTTTTTAATAGGGAATCTGACTTGCACTGATGCATGTGCAATTTTTTGTACTAGCCGCCTGTGGTATTGCCTGCGCATGTTGATGAAGCAATCTGCCTGAGAGCTATTAGAATTTGCATGGATAGGACTGGTTTGTTTATATGTAGGTCAGTTATTACTGTGAAGATAAGTGTATGCATGGGAAGTTGTTACCACAGATGGATGCTGGCTTCTGAGAACTGGGTCCCATCTCTTTAAGATAAACTTTCATGTATAATGTCAGAGAAACAAGCAAGTTGGGGACAAAAACACTACTGTGTTTTTGATTATGTTCTGCATTCAGCTTATGCTAGTCATTACAGTGCACATTGCAAGGATCTAACACTATGCTTCCCATGAAAATACTTGGGATTTTGTCAATGTAAATTCAGAACTTTATGTACATGCAGTGTTTACCTGACAATTGTTATAAGAAATACTATGGTAAAACTCGTTGAAGAAACAACTTGCAGAAAGATGTAATATGTAATGGTAATCACTGTATATTTTTCTTTTAATCCTCTAATGCTTCTTTCCTACTCTTGAAAACAACTGCATACAAGTAACACCTCTTCACTCAGTCGTTTTTTCCCACTTTCCTCTCTATATTTGGAATTGTATCTATTTAATTGAGTGACAAATGTGACATCTTTCTTCTGTTAATCCAACAGATAGGGTAATAGGTGTCTGAGCTGCCCTGTCTTCTCAAATGGAAATTAGCAGACCAGGGCTTGGCTTTGAGTCCCATCTCTGAGCTTCCTTCAAGGCTCACCAGTCCTGGTGCTCTGTGCTTCCAGTCCCCTGGAGTTGGATTACCACGAGACATCTCAGAAACCCTATGTAGGGCAGATGCATTTAAAAAGCTGGTCCCTCTTCTGACAGAGCTTCTTGGTCCTCACTGGCTACTTGAAGCACTGATTCACATGGTTGCCTGCTTGCAAAATCAGGTGTCATCTGAGGAGCTTATTGTGGGATGGTGCAAGCAGAAGCACTTTCTACATAACTACGTATGTGCAAGTCAGGAAAATGTGAGCAAAAGTGGCTTCTCACCAGGATTTCTGTGAAATGGAGCCAGTTGATCCTGAGACCCACCGAGCTTTGGCTGTTAACTTCTGTGGAGGGAGATGTTCAGGGCTCTCAGGAACAGGCCAGTAAATGTCTTTTACTGCAGTGATTGGTTTGCAGTATTTGTGTTTAAGTGGAACCTAGAGAACTCAAGTCAGGCTCGTGGTCCTGCAGAGCAAATACACTCCACATCCAGACGCTTACGTCAGTAGGCCTATTTCAAATGAGACAGCAATGTCCTTCTAGACTAATTCCAAGAGACAGAAGGCGACTGTGAGTAAGAAAAATAAGGTCATGCTATATGCCTACTGGTATGTTGATGACTTTCCATGTCTGAACTTAATTTAAAAAATAATGTTATTCTGTTATATGATGGTTTACTTGTCCTGTAGCATGGGTGCTAAGCTGGAATTTGAAATAAAGGTGGTCTCTATTGGTGCTAGGAGAGTAGACTAATGATGATACCTTTTAGATGGAAGCATTGAAAATGATTGAGTAGCAACTGAAAGCTGATGAAGTAATAGTGTTAGTAAAGAAAGCGAAGATTTATAATGACCCAGACAAATATTTGCTTAAAGTTAAAAAAAGCCTGAGAACTATTAAAGATCACAGGAAAGAATGCTTGACTGAGAGCTGACAGAAATAGAAACAGTTGTTTCACCAGATTTTAATGAATCTTCTGTCACTGACAAATAGAAAGCTTGAAATTTTTTGATTATTCAGAGCCATGTGCATAAACAGATAGATAAACCGTAATCCTAGACTCCTTTTAAGTGGGATATCCTGCGGTGTTCTAAATAATTTGATTTGGAGGGAGAATATATCAGATGTGTTTACATGACATAAAGCCAACATGAGATTTTTTTGTATTAGATTTATTACATATATACCTTCTTCTATGTGGAAAAATTAGATAAGTGTGCTGCTTCTCTATATGCTATTGACATTTTCATTGGCAAGATGATGGATGCTGTTTGAAACAAAATGGTTTGCTGATGACTATGAGAATCACTGTTTTAGATTTGGGAAGAAATATCTTCCATATGCAGATCGTACAATCTGTAAATGAAGGATTAATCAAGTTTACAGTTACAAATCTGAAATTATAGTGCAATTACCTTTTCTGAAGCACTTACTGTGTTGAGGATTCTATTTTGCTTGTATTTGGCTATTTTTCACAATGATGTCAAATACCAGTGAAATGTTACTTTTTCTTCAAGAATATGTGCAACATCTAGCTTTTTTCAGCCAGTAGGCTGTGTTCCACCTGGCTTTGAAATAGAGATCCATGTCTGCCTCCGTTTTATATAGTGTCAAGTTAGAACTGATCCTAAGTAACATGGCAATTTGGAAGAGCATGTTGGAAGCAACATTGTCTTATAGTTCATTATGAGCAATTCTGTGTACTGCAAATGAACAGGTTTTATTATAACAGTCCAACTAGACTATAAAACCTAAACTTTGGTCTTTGGACTATGTCCTAATGCATTGTTATTAAGCTATAAAAAATGGTAAAGCAGGTGGAAAAAGATTAAATTGGCAATATTTAAAATAACCTTGACAAACCAGCAGTTAAAAGTTGTTGAAGGAACAGCTGATGAATTTGCAGAAGAACCGAAGAAGATAAGGGTTGCTGTGATCTATGTAAGGACACCGCAAATTCATGCAGCACTGCTCTTCTGGAAGTAGCAAGTCCAAATATCCTAACAGAAAGTCTTAACTTCCAACAGACAAAGCTGATTAGTCATCCAAACCACCAAAACAGTTAAAGCAAGAGTCAATATAACTTGGAATGTACTCTAAAGAATTGCTTTAGTTATTAAAAGCATTTCAATATGTATAATGGGCTGAGTTACAGTACAAATTATTAGGCAGTATAAGACTCTAGCAAAATCACTATTATTTAATTTTGAAGCTGTATCTGCATGTCACAGATACAAACTCCTGTAGAGCTCATATATTCTGGGGCATGATGCCTTTAAGATATCTCTGAGGAAGCTGAAACATATAATTCTGAAGAATATAAGAAGGGGGTACATTCTTATAGGTAGGAATTGCCTCAGTTAAGCTGAGTAAAAGTGAAAGGAGTGTGCCACATCAGCACTGATGCACAGTACATTTTCAAAGTGCTTGTTTTGAGATGCAGGGACCAATTTTAATGGAAAAGAATCTCAAATAATAATAATTTATTCTGGAGCAGTAGTAAGTGAACTAGGTCATTACTTTGGAGAGTCTGGGAGGAATTTGTTCTTCTTCTGTTTCTAGAAACCACCATTTATGTAACCTGTTGTCCTTTCTCTTGTGTCTGAAAGCCATCCAGTGGTTCTGTCACCATGGTACAGAGGTAATGAAGGCAAACCTTCAGAGACTGTCACAACATTGTCATTATTTTGGCAGTGCATTGGAGATAATTTCAGCAATGAGGCAAAGAAGCTCTGCGTTGATAAGCAGGTTTCAAGCTGGACAGATGGGTAGAAATTAACAGGCCCAAGTGGTCAGATACCGGTTTAAAACCACCCTGCTGAGTTTTTTATTGTTTACAGAATACAGTGCGCAGACCATGTATGACTTCTAAATAAAAGCAGTGGCTGTATAGCTTTTTTTTTCTTTCCTCCCCCTGCCCAACACTAATCCTCCTAGAAGCTATGCTGAAACGTATGGAGGGCAGGGAGGTGATTTGAAATAGCCAGCGTAGCTTCACCAAGGGCAAGTCTTGCCTGACCAATTTAGGGGCCTCCTATGGTAGAGTGACTACATCAATGGGCAAGAGGAGAGCTACAAATGTCTTCTGTCTGAACTGCTGTAAGGCCTTTGACATGGTCCCCCCCAAAATCCTTTTGTCTAAATTGGAGAGATATGGATTTGATGGATGTACTGTTTGGTGGATGAGGAATTGATTGGATGAGCAGTGGTCAGTGGCTTAAATCCAGATGGAGGTCAGTGATGAGTGGTTTCCCTCTGGGATCTGTATTAGGACCAGTGCTGTTTGATATATTCATCAATGACTTAGTGGGATCAGGTGCACCCTCAGCAAAACTGGAGGTGATACCAGTTGATGGTGTAGCTGACATGACTGAGGGATGGGATGCCATCCAGAGGGAAATGGACAAGCTCAAGAAGTGGGCTGGCGTGAACCTCACCGGGTTCAACAAGGCAAGTACAAGGTTCTGTGCCTGAGTTTGGGCAACGTGTGGTGTCAATGAAAGCTGGGGGATGAAAGGATTGAGAGGTTGAGTGAGGTGATTCTGCACTGCTACTCTTGTCTTGTGAGACCCCACCTGGAGTGCTGTATCCTGTTTTGGAGTCCTGAACACTGGAAAGATATGAACTTGTGGGAGTGGGTCCAGAGGAGGGCCACATAAATGATCAGAGAGGTGGAGCACCTCTCTTAGGAAGTCAGGCTGTCACAGTTGAGGTTGTTCAGCCTGGAAAAGAGAAGGCTCTGAGGAGAATTTATTTTAGGCTTTCAATAGTTAAAGGGGGCTTGTAAGGAAGGTGGGAACAGACTTTTTAGTAGAGCCTGTTGTGGTAGGGCAAAGGGTGCCTGTATTTTGTGTGGCTGCTTCTTGTTTTTGTTACCTGTCAAAGTTTTGCAAATGGGTTTCACAGAGCACAGTAACAAAGAGTTTTTCTCCTGCTTTCTTGCTTTTGTCTACCAAACACCATCTTTCCTAAAATGAGGAAAGTTCTTCAAAGAACAGAAAGGACAAGCAGCAAAGGCAGCAGAAAGTAAGACCCTGTCAGCAGATATGAATGCAGTTGAAGCTAGGCTGATTAAATAAAGCTCCTCTGATTTTGAACGTTGAAACGTCCCTTTGAATTTTTGAAAACTTATGTTTCAACACTGCTGAGAAAAGGAATACCAAACAGGGTGACCCGAACACTGGAAGATCAAAATATTCTAGTTAGGGATTTATTTGTTTGTTCAGAAGAAGGGGAGATAGAACAGGAAGATGATTTGTTTCTGGATGCATGTTTCATTTTTTCATTCAAGGTCAAGCTCTTGCTTTCATTGTTAAGAGTTAAGGACTGATAACACATTTCACTGCCATATATAATTTTATGGCCATTGTTTCCACCTAAGTAATCTCACTTTCCTCACAGCACTCTTACCAACATGAAGAACCGACAGTGCTCTAGACCATCTTTCTTTGGGTTACATGACCTACCTCCAGCCTAACCTCACTCTTACTCAGTACAGAGAAAAGGAAGAACTAAACTGTACTACACAAATCACTACGTGCTCCTTTTTGATACATGCTGAACTGAAAAGACATTTTAATTTTCAATTAAAGTAGCTAAAAGGAGTTGAATGAAAGAACTTCTGTAACGTGAATTACTCTAGGTGTAGTGCAAGATACATACATGCTTGTTTCATGTATTTTCCTGTTGCAATTCATTGATGAACAAATGAAGGCAAAATGTCAGTCCACGCCAGTCAACTTTTGGGCTAGATTTTGCAGGTAATGACCAAGTGTGGTGAAAGTCTTGAATGTGATAGTGGCACTAAAAAAGATGCAAGTGGTAGTTTGAGCTTAACATAGACACACTATTTGTCTACATGGTTGCTTACTGATAGTATTTAAATCTACATTTTCCACAGTGCATTTTAAATGATGCTTGTGTCCCTGTGGTCATTTTGTTATGTCTCTGTAGCTGCTGATGTTTGGTAGGAGTCAGTTTTTAAACACTTTTGACTTTAACTCTGAATCAGTTTTGACTAAAGCTCAGAAATTTGTTTTTAAAAGGTATATAATGTTAGAAACCAAACATGGGTTTCTCTGAGTTACAGTATGTTGGCTGTAAGACAATTTTCTGTAATCTCATCCATAGAGGAATCAATTAAGAATTCTTGATACTTACTAACCCATTCCCTTGCTATTCATTTTGTGCCCTTGCTGTTCATTTTGTGCACTTTGATAGGAGGTTAAGCTTGAATGCATTTGATTTATATTTTCATTTAGGAGGGGGAAACTTATGAATATCTCTTTTGTAAGAGATCTTTGTGAATTAATACCATTGCGTATTTTTTTTTCTTAGCTAGCATATTGCAAATAGTTCACAATATGGCTAGCAAAAAAAGTTCCTTAAGTTATCTTGTGGATGTCAAGTAACTATTTTGGGCACTTCTGGCTGCCTGGAGAGACATCAATGTGGCTATTTTTGGAATTTCTTTGGTTTGCTTTTTACACTTTTTTGTTTGTAATCTTAGAAAGATAAGCAACCATACTGGATACAATACTGGCTAAGTGGTGGCTTAAGTGTTGAGTTAAAGGAGTTAAAAGTTTTGAATTTGTATTTTCCCAACTTCTTTCAGAGTCAATAACCCACTTCTTTTGAAGCTATTGCACTATTATCTGTTGCCAGATTGAAGAAGAAAGCACTATGCTGATTCAGATATGGCTGGCTTCTTTGACAGCTACAAGGATTAAATCATAGTGGTTCTGCCAGGCATACTGCTAGTCTGATTGCTTCTGTTGGGTTTATTACCATGGGAAGTTTTTTTGATTTTTTTGTTTTGTTTTGGTTTTTTTTTTAGAGAAAGAAATCTGGAGAAGCCATTTGAAATAATAAGTGTTATTGATCTTGAATTCTTATTTCACTGGCATGTGATAAATTTCATAGTAGTTTCCAGGTTTGATATTAGTCACCTGTGAACTGTTCACTTGTAGATTCCAGAAAGAATGAACTTCTCCAGGCATTCCTTCAAAGGACTGTGTATGTGGTCATAGTCAGAGTAGGCTAAAATAAGCAAAAACTCCAGACTCCCTCTATGAGGCAGATGTAAGCCTATGTTTCTTAAGGTATTTTTGCTGTTCTGTGTTGCTGTGTATGCTGTTTCAAAACATCAACCCCACAGCAGGGTGGAGGATGGAAAAAGCTGTTCGGGTTGGTATTTAGAGTTTGCTTTACTCCTACTGTGAATTTTGTCATCATTATCTTTTAACTTCATTCTTCTCCTGTAATTGGGTGTCTAAGTGGATTGGTGACTGAAAACCAATGCAGTGACAGGGTCTTTTGCACAATCTTTGATCTCTTTATTCCTGAATGACTCTAGTCCTTCTGGCATTGATGCTCTGTGCAGGAACACTCTTCATTCCTGTATTTCTGGAAGTATCAATACCAGCCCATATCAAGTAAATATGGAGGTATCAAGTACTAGCCCATGTCAAGTAAATGGAAGTATCTATTGTTAGCCTCATATTTTCCTACATTCTTTGAACTGTGTTGTATTTTATAATGTTAAAACTAATAGAGCAAATATGTGCATGAGAAAAAGAACTACTCCACCCCGTATGCTACGTTCTGTAATATTTTCTCTTCCTGTGTGTTAGCAGAATTGACAGAGCCCTTCAATGTGAGACTTCTGAAGAGTAAATTAAAATCAGTTTCCCTAGTTATTAATGCTCATTGCAAGAATTTTCTAGCATCAATGACATGATTAATGACCTGATGTAGACCAGGTGTGGGCCCATGAAATTCCCAGGTGCACAAACTTATCAGCACTTTTTAAAACATAGCTTATGGTATAGCTGAGGGCTGTTGTTGGCAGATCTGCTCCTCCCTAACTTATCCAGCCTCTGCTCGTGCTGATGAAAACTTCAGTGCAGTAACTTTATGGCACATAATTCAATGATGTTAAAGTAGGATAATTCATTCCTTTCCCTCTCACATTTTATTTCCTTCTATTAAATAAATTTCAGCTCAGAAGTAACAAGGGAGTTGAGCTCGTGACCTGAATAAATCTGAGATTTACTTGCAGAGATTTCCAGTCCCATCACATGCTCCTTCTTTTTTCAAACCGTTTCTCTCTAGTAATATCACATTAGGTTTTCATGAAGAGATTTTGAGGCAACTGAGTTGCAATAATTTTCATTTTATGATGATCAGTCAATGCATGCAAGTCAAATTCTGATTTATTCCTACCATTAGGTGGCAGAGATTCTTGGGTATTTGGACTGCAAACATTACATTGTGCCAGAAGCAGACGACTTTTCTGATGCTCCATCATGTATATTGTGATCTTCAGGCAGTCAGAGCCACAGAATGAGTGTCTCCTTCCTTGCAGAGTGAATGGGGCAAGTAAGATTTTTCTCAGGAGGGAGAAGAAGGTGGCCTCCAGAGGTCCAACGTGCTGTTCCTCACAGACATGAGTGGTCCTAGGCTGACATAATAACGGCTTTAGTGTCATCAAAGCCCAGTTCAATTTTCTTACAGGATCTGAGCTACCTGACAGTTTTTGTGTAGCTGCAGTTACACGTGAAGTAAGCGAAATGAAGCTTGGTATTAGGCATGCAAGTTACTCACGGCTGCTTCATTGCTGCACTGACACAAGGATTTTCAATATATGCCACCAAATACATCAGGTTAGCCTGCTGTTAAGGCAGTTATTTGTAATGCATATGTACTGCTGCTGAAGTTAGTACTATAGAACTCATCAATTTTCTGAACATGTGTGGTACTTGTCGAGAAGTAGAAGAGCAGAAGCTCAAAAAATACATTTTTGGAAGCAGTGAGTAATAGAAAGGTAAAGAGCGCCTGAGATGCTTCTTTATGTTCCTTTTTAAAAGACACTTCCACAAATTGCTGAATTACTCAGTGCTTGTTAGAAAAGGTATGAATGCCCGTCCCTAGCTGCACATGTGTATAATAGCTCCTAGGTGTACCCACGCTGTCCTGGGGAGCAGAGAAGACATTTCCAGCATTGTACTACTTGAGGCATCATCCTCCTTCTACCCAGCCCTCTCATTCACGGCTCATGTGAGGTAAAATGGATGATAGTATTCAGTGACCCATACCACTGCTTTCCACTTTGAGAACCTGAAATAGATTTTCCTTGTCTGTGCCCTGTGAAAGTCATGTCTGTGCCTTATGACCCATTGCCTGAAGCATGCAGAAGAGCAAATAGTAGATATGGAGATGCTGGAGCTTAAGGCACCAGCAAAATGTCTGCAGAGCACCAAAACATGGAACTTTCTTGCCCTGTGTTTCCAGCCTCCACTGACAGCTCTGTAGATTTCTAGAATTGACCAAGGTAATTATACAGTGTACGTGTTGCTGGACAAAGAGCAGTACATGTACAATGCTTTCCCATCCAGGGTAATGTAGAGTAGCTCCACAACAGAAGGGATTTTAGCAAAAAGGTTAACATATTATAATAATATAAGCTGTTCCTAGTACAGTGGTTGAATAAGTCCAGAAGTGCTAAGGAAACATGTTCTGGACTTGCTTATCATTGTCTCCTCTGTGTTTTTGAACATGAGTTGTCATCTAAGAGTATTCAAGCACCAGGATGCTTGTCTGGAAATAGTCAGAAGTCAGATCCATTGATATCTTCCTGCTAAGATCAAAGATGTCTGGTGTAGGTTGTTATTCCTGAAGAACAGTTATTAGTTCATCTGGTTTTCGTGTTCAGTAAAGCATGTTTTCAGGAGAGTGGAAGTAAACCTAATGAGGGACCTGCAAGCTGAGTCTGTCCAGCCAACCTAGATGTATCAGAAGTCGTTGGATTTCGCTTGCATTTTTTTTCTCTGCCCTAATTTGATCACTTGAAAGAGTTTGAGAATTATTTTCTAAGTAAGCATGGCAGCCCTTCTTTTCACTGCTGAAAAGATGACTTGGGAAGAATGTTCCTTCTGTAAATAGCAGGAATACTGCTAAGATTTGCACTGCATCACAAATACAGTTCAGGCAGAATTTAAAAAACAATCAGCCTGAGAAATGAAAAAGATGAATTATGCCAATAGATTCCTTCTTCCTCTAAGGAAAGAGCAGAGAATAAGTTCTTAGATAAGAACTTACAAGCTCTAAAAGGTAAGTTGTTACACTTTCCATAACTTTTCTTTTTTCCTGTTGGTATGGCAATGCCTAGGTTTTTTTTTACTGAAGATTTCTGACAACCCTTTAGATAGTAACTTGTATTGATTTCCCAATTATTAAGAACATACCCACTTACAGAAACATTCTAAACAGCATAGTTGTAAAGGTTAATTGTTCAGATGTAATTAGAGGCGTACTCTGTGCTCAAAGGCACTGGTGAATGTCTACAGTTATATTATTTAAGTCATTTAAATTTGTCTTGGACTAATGCCCTTATCGCTAAAATCAAAATCTGCTCTGTAGTGCTTGATTATCTTCTTGCTTAAAATATTTTTGTTGTGATGTCCGTATCTTCAAGGTACTACTGAATCTGGTCTTTTCATCCTTAAAAGGCAAACAAAACCTGGACAAACTCTTTAGAGTAGAAGTGAAACAGTTGCTTTTCTCTAGCAGTCATTCACTTCAGACTTAGGAACAGAAGGCAAAGCCTGTTTTCTGTGCAGTGGTTTTCTGAAGATTAAGAGCGAAATAATTACTACTTTACAGTTGCGTGAATCCATGAGACACAAGGCAAGAATAGTTGGGTGTGTGTTGAAAGACAGGGAGGTGATGGTGTTAATGGAAAAGAAGTGGGTGGTAGTCGCACATTAAAGACCCTGGGATATTAACCTTTGACTTGCACATGTTGTTTATTTCATGCTCGATTAATGGGTTTTAAATTTAGAAGGAAACTTAAAGGCACCTTTTGGCCTTTTAAACAATGCACACCTTCTGGGGAGCACTTCTCTTTGTTTTGGTTTATTGGAAAGGGGAAAATTGAACGGTGTTATTCAGACTCACAGCCATTTGATTGCTGTTATAGCAGTAGTTGATGGTCTCTTATTTGGACCCTGGATAGTTTCATTAGGAGTGCAACACATGGTGCATTCATCCAGAGGATTAACTGAATTCTCTGCATTAGGAGGGTGACCTTGTCGAGCACAATGTGTTTGGCTATGTGAGGTGCTTGCTCTTGGGCATGATTGTGTTTTGTTTCATATATTGCTGAAGTTTGTATGCTAGCTTATCCATGTCCCCTTCCCCATTTATATTTTTGAGTGAGTCCTGGCAGTATTTTGAATGTGACATGATGTCAGTGTCTTCCTGGTACTGGGGAAGCCAGCCTTTTAACCTTAAAAAGATACCAAGAATGAGTGTTGGACAAAATTCTGCCTCTGCCACAAGGTCCTACACCTGGGTTGGAGCAATCCCCGGCACAGCTACAGGTTGGGCAGAGAAGAGATTCAGAGCAGCCCTGCGGAGAAGGACCTGGGGGTGTTGGTAGATGAGAAAATGAACATGAGCCTGTTTCAGTGTGCACTTGCAGCCCAGAAAGCCAACTGTATCCTGGGCTTCATTAAAAGGAGTGT
This sequence comes from Psilopsiagon aymara, assembly GCA_024733675.1. NCBI lineage: Eukaryota > Metazoa > Chordata > Aves > Psittaciformes > Psittacidae > Psilopsiagon > Psilopsiagon aymara. Next base: position 14,253 of record JANRGW010015614.1, read on the forward strand.
GACCAGCAGATCAAAGGAGGTGATCCTGCATCTCTACTCTGCTCCTGTGAGACCTCACTTGAAGTATTGTGTGCAGTTCTGGGGTCCTCAACAAAAAAAGCACTGTTGGAACAAGTCCAAAGGAGGGCCACGAGGATGATCATGGGACTGGAGCACCTCCTGTATGAAGATAGGATGA
>JANRGW010015616.1:0-13415 GCA_024733675.1 Psilopsiagon aymara
TTCCAGTTGTTGGGAACTTCACCTGACTGCCATGATTTTTCAAATATGGTGGACAGTGGCTCAGCAACTTCATTTGCCAGCTCCTTCAGGACCCGTGGATGGATTTCATCGGGTCCCATGGACTTGTGCGCATTCAGGTTCTTAAGGTGTTCTTGAACCAGATCCTCTCCTACAGTGACCCCAGGGTCTTCCCTCTCACAATGTGTTGAAAGGGCCTTTAGAGATCATCCAGTTCCAACCTCTGCCATGGGCTGAGACACCTTCCACTAGATTAGATTGCTCAAAGCCCCCTTCAGCCTGGCCTTGAGTACTTCCAGGGATGGCACATCCACAGCTTCTCTGAATAACCTTTTCCTGTGTCACGCTACCTCACAGTGAAGAATTTCTTCAGTGTACCTCATCTAAATCCCTCTTCCAGTTTAACACCACTGTTCCTTGTCCTGTCACTACATGCCCTTGTAAGAAGATGGTCAAAAAGGGAATACAGTTGTCAGAGTATCTGTAATGATGTTGTTTTTTGTGAGATGTCTAGCTGTTACTAGGAGAAATGTGGTACATGCTGTAAGCATTTAATGGTTCTGTTCAGTTAAAAAATGTCTTGTTCTCTTAAGGTTTCCTTCCTGACCTCTCTCCGTCAGTTGGAGCAGTTGTCAATTATGAACAATCCTTGTGTGATGGCCACACCTTCTATCCCTGGCTTTGACTACAGGCCTTATATTGTCAGCTGGTGTCTGAACCTTAAAGTTCTAGATGGATATGTGATTTCTCAGAAAGAAAGGTGATACAATAGTATTAAATCTCTAAAATTATTACATGAAGTTTTGCTAAACTGAATATCTTTTTTATGTATTAAAAATACGAAAAAGTGTTAATGATTTTAAATTGTTTGACTTGCTAAAGGCCATATGCGATACAGGCTGATGAAAACTTAGCAAAAGCTACAATGTTTCAAATGTTGCACTGGAGATCTCATGTTTATTTAAGTAGATGTATAAAGTTAAGCTTTTGTTTTGTTACTCAACTCACAGAAGTATTTTTGCAGAGCAAAACTGTGGCAGCAATTTATCAGTGGTCTGTTACTCCTTCAAGACTCTTTGACTGCAGAATGAGACAATAGGTAGATGTGAAAGTATTACCTTGGAGGAAGCTCAAACATGCCCTTTTATAAAGGACCTTATTTGCATGTGCATTTCTAGACTTGGCATTTTTTGTATCAATTACTAAAATGTTACTTGGGTTGAATCACTTATTCCTGTAATCATTGTGATCATTGTATCACTGTATCTGTGCGACAGTAAAGACATCTTCTTGAAGTTCTTGACATCAGAACAGTTCAAGGATAAATGTCATCCAGTATAAACGCAGTCCGATTCTAGTCCAATACGTTAACGTATTGCAGGACATTAATGTCTTCTTTTTTTGCCTGTTGCTAAAATAAGAAGCTGCCTTTTTGTTCAAAGTTAAATGAGTTCTGTTTCCATTTCCCCATAACATGAATTTCTCAAAAAGGTGCCTGTAAGAATTCCAGATTATTTTATTATTTTTTTTTCATGACAAATGGGATTTTCTTATTAACTGTATTATATATAGAACTATTGCATGTACTAGCACTGAAGAGCATTTAATTTAAAAGCAGGTTTCAGTTGTTGAATACTTTTGGTAAGGTATGCTCTCCATGCCTATTCTGCATGTTTGTGTGAACTTTTCTGTGAGAGCTTTGCTGATTATTTCATTGACACAAGTGTGTTTTCAGGGCTTGAAGACCACACACAGGTAAAGCAGAGACTGCACAGTTTGGTCAGTTGTTTGTTTCATCTGCTTATGTAAAGGAATACTTGTTCATTGTCCTGTAATGAAATTCTCAGTTCCTCTGGGCTTATATTCTAAGTTTGTATTAGATTTGTAGATTGCATGTAAGTTCCCACTAGATGAACACTAAGGAGAGTTAGGGATTTTATGCCATACGTTAATGGTGACTGTTTTCCCACTTTCTAACAGTTTGAAAGCAGAATGGCTCTACAGTCAAGGTAAAGGAAGATCATACCGACCTGGGCAGCATGTTCAGCTAGCCCAGTACTTAGCTATTGTTTGTCCTCTTACATCTACGTATGGCCTTCAGACTGAAGAGGATGCCAAACTGGAAAAAGTACTGAGTAAGCAAAGGTGAGAATTTCTTGTTTCCCTCTGGTTAGGGAATATAAGTGAGAGTAGACTGATATGTCTCATGTTTTATATATAATAAGACTTCCATGTAAGTGTTTCAAAGCAACAGTGAGGGCTGAAGATAAGAAGGGTAATGGCAGTATAGGAGGTGTCCTAGAGGGAATGAGAGGCAAGACAGCAGCAGCAGAAGTGTTTCTTGCATTCTGGGCCATCTAGTGGAAAACTGTATTTTTTTCAGTCTCTTCTCTGTAGGGCATTGAAAGTTATTTGTGTTATTTTAATCACAGCCCTATCTACTGAGATTTTTTTTTCCCTCACAGAGAAAGTAAGGAAAATCTCAAAAAGAGCTCAGATTAACTTTCATTTTAGTTTTAAATGAAGGTTATTGTGGTAAACTCGTGTATTAGCCACTTCTTTTGTTGTTAATGTGTTCTTTCTTAGTTTTAAACTTAAGGTTGTTCTTTGAGGGACACTGTTCCTGGTGGTGCATATCACAATGTCTGTATCTGGCATCTCAGGTGTGTCATCAGAGGCCTTTGTAGAGCCTGTTGGTTCTGCTAGCAGCAGCTGTTCTGCTAAAGTCTGTGCAAATAGATAAGGAGAGTTACTGTGGTGCACTTTCCTCCTATGAAAACTAATTGGGTGATCTAATTGGGTTTAAAAGCCATAAAACATAACAATACATGTATCCCTGTTCCCCAGGACCTATTGACAAAGCCTTTTTGCAGAAGGATCAGAGCTTAAGGCTCAGCTCAAAGGAGTAGGCCATGTGAGTTGCACAGTGGGGTTAGAAAGCTGGGCAACGGAAGTGTTGTGGTAAGCAGAAAGGTGGTATCTCATCAAATGTGTTGGAAACTTGGGAGGATCTGGATAGGAGCTACTACATGCTTTTTTAGTGTAGATTGATTTCCAAGAGGAAATTATAGACCTACTGGGGGTATTTCAGAGAAGAAGGTACAATAAAAGCATATTGACATTGAAATTTTCAGTGAAGTGCTCTGACATTCACATGATGTTTCTGGGGAAAATGCAGGAAGCTGACTTGCAAAATAGAATTCTTAAAAAATTAAAACAAACCTGCCAAAAACAAGCCCTTAACATCCCCAGTACATAAATACATATAATTGCACACATGTGATTTACAAGACAGTTTGACTTTCTGACCTCTACCTCATGATCTTTGAATTTACCTGGGCTGAAACAACCTGTGTTTTTTCTCAGTTTATAAAAGATATGTTTGTGTAAGTGCTGATTTGTATTAGTATTTTGTCCCTTTAGTAGCAGGGACACACTTTCCTTGTTCAGTCATTTTAAAATATTAAAGACACTCCCTCAATTCCTCAAACTCCTCTATACATACATGCATAAAGTTTCCTGCATCAGACAGTTAAAATATCTGCGTATCTTTCTCATGTATAGAAATACTTCCTGCTTTTCAGTCTATAGTCAGAACTGCATGTTTGATTTTTTTCTTTTTTAATACATTTACATGTAATGCAAAAGGGGCAGGAAGAAGAACAGGAGCAGTCTGTGCAATCCCTACTTTGTGAGTAGTCCTGTTAGTGTCTTGTAGGGATCTGTATAACTAGCCTCTTGGATAGAGTGGTTTGATCACTTATTTCCTTCAAAGTAGCTGAAAATTTCTTTTAGGTGTTTTCTGTATCCCAAAACTTTGAAAGAAATACAAATCTGTTGGAACTCTGTGCTTAGGTTCCACCAGAGGCAGTTGATGCATCAAAACCAAAACGAAGGACTGCCTACATCTACTCCCAACAAAACACCGCCAGTCAGTCATGAGCATAGCAGTTCAGCCCAGCCACCACAGATAATTCTTGAAAGGGGTAAGAAGCTAATCTGCACCTGTGAGTTAACCTGTGGAAATATTGTTTGGATTTTTTTGGTGGTTTGGTTTTTGTAACATAGGTAACTGAAGAAAATTTCTGATCAAAGGTCTGTTATTAGTCTATTGAGTTTTGGAGACTTTCAACAGAAGTTATACTTTGTTTTCTAAAAATACATGTTTATCAATGTCTTGAATGTCTTTCACCTAGTAATCTTACTAGACTGTTAGTAAGATTTTTAGGTGAAAAACACAAGCCAATAAACTGAAGAGTTATTACATTGGCTGTTGCATCTGATTAAAGTATAACCTCTCAGGGAGGGGAGCCAGTTTGTGCAATTTACTGTACCCAGTATTTGCAAAGTTTGTGGGTGTTAACTGTGATAAGCAGTTATTGTTTTTATTCTACAGAAATAATGCTTATCATTGCTGGCATTTTAGATCTTATATACTCAGGTTCAAACTATCTAAACCAAATTGTGAATCCCTGTGTATTAAATAAAGATATGTTATTGAAATACTATGTCACTTTTGAATATGGCTTTCTGCCTATGTAGAACCTATGATCCAGAGGAATTCTTGGGTTGGACCAAGTGGAAGTGATCATCATTCCAATGCAGTAAAGAACACTTCTCTTCTTGAAAGAAGCTTTTGCAAGGAGCTGCACCTCGAAGATATACAGACTGATGAAGACAAACTAAACAGCAGCCTTTTATCATCAGAGTCTACTTTCATGCCAGTTGCTTCAGGATTGTCTCCAGTGTCTCCTACTTCAGACCTGAGGCTAGATGGAATCAATCTGGGCTTAGAAGGTGATGATAATACAGTGACTGCATGTGTGGAGCATGTTAATAGCAGGGAAACAACTAACAAGCAAGAAACTTCATGTGTTACAAGAGAGCACTCCAACAGAGCAGTGGGAAATGTGGAGCCTTCTAATCCAGTAACAGATGGCCTGACTGCTAATACTAGCAACTGTTCAGCATCCTCTGGAGACCAAGTTCTACATAGTCACCCCACCAACTCAGTGGGCGCTGAACCAGGAGTTACAATGCTCTGCTCTCACCAGATGACAGGAGAATGTTCTGATTCATTAGCTGTTGTTGATCAAAGTGCAGCTGAACTGCAAAGAATGACTAAAGCAGCTACCAAGCTTCAAGCCTGCTGGAGAGGATTTTACACAAGGAACTATAATCTCCAAGCCAAGGAAGTGCGCTCTGAAATTCGACTAAACAGAATGCAGGAGCACATCATTTGCTTAACTGATGAAATAGAAAAGTAAGTTGAGGTCATGTTGTGTATTTTCAAATCTGAATGGATATAACCAGTGTTCCAGGATATTTCAGAGCAGGTATAAATGGGTCTTGATGTAACTACTCACAGTAGAACCTAGCGTTAGTAATATAAAACTGTGATTACAGTAGAGGATTTCTTCCTATAAGAAAAGCACAGTTATGCACGTAGCTGTTCATATTCTCAAAGTGCCTTCTATGAGTGGGTTGGGTTAGAGTGCAGTTTTTTTTCTATTCCTCTGTTAGTAGGCCTTGCATGTTTCACTGTATCACCAAAATAGAAATTGCTGAGTGTGTTTTGTTGGTTTTTTTTTTTTCACTTGTCTCCTAGCAATTACAGTCTGTAAATGAAGTGTCTGTGTTGTGAGTCATTGCTCTGTTACTGCTGAGAAGAAGAATTTTCTCTGCCTTGCATGATATGATTTTAAAATGTGATTCTATGCTTTGTTCTGGTTTTGTGCTTTGTTTTTTGGGGGTTTTTTGGTTGTTTTGTAGGTTTTCGTTTTGGTTTGGTTTTTTTATCCTGTGAAACCACATTTGGAGGAAGTCATTATTAAAGTTCCTCAATTTGTAAGACATAGATTGCAGATTTGGTTAATGTATTTCTGGATTAGCCAGAAACTGACAGTCTGACAGGCTCATTTTCTTTACTATCACAAGCCACAAAAGTTCTGTAAATCAAATGGAGCCTGTGAACTTCTAGAAACTCTCAATGCTTACACATCATACCTATATCCAAGTGGTATCATTTAGGGAGAACATAATTTGAACTGAAGGAGCACTATTTTTTTTTTTTGGGGGGGGGAGGTGGAGTGGGGTTGTGCAGGAAAAGGTGAAGAGCCCTGGTTCAGTTTGTAAAAATACACTTAAGTATAGGCAAGTTGATAAGTGTGCTACAGCAAAAGGAAGCAGAATCTTAACATACGTCTGAAAAAGAAACTTGAAGTCAGCAGCTGGATATTGATGACAAACCAGATGGCAGTAATGGCTAAATGTTAGGCTCTGTTGTATCTTTCAAAAGTCCAGCTATGTAAGTGAGCATTTTTATGTTTTCTTGTTTATCTTGTTGCTGAAATTTTGTATATTTAAGCTGCAAAAATTTGAATGTGTGTTCTTGCAGGCTGAGAAAAGAGAAAGAGGAAGACAAGATTCAGAGGCTTGTACAGGAGGAAGCTGTCAGATTTCTTTGGAACCAGGTGGAGAGTTTGTCTTCAATTTTTCTGCTTGCATATGAATTTGAAATGCATTTTTTCATACTGTGGATCCTGAAGAGATAGTCAATGTGGTTCATTTTTTCCAGTGATCACTTGGGTGGCTTATTGGAATCTACGTGCTGTGTTGTTTGCTATATTGGTGTTCTGGGGGAAGATAACACTTGGAAGTGTTAGTGTTGGAACACTAGTTTAGTTACAGAAGGCTAAATTATAGCCTTGCATGAGGAAGAGGTCAAAATGCAAGGGAGCTAAACAAATGTAGCAGAAGTGTGAAGAATGCTGTGACTGCTAGATGCCCAAGGCAAATTAAATGGTGTCAAGCTATGTTGCTTATGAGCAACTCATTTCTAAAGTAGAAAGGGTATTAATACATCTTCTAATATGCTATTATTTCAAATATAAGACTATTTTCTTAAGCATGGGTTTTATCATTAAGGTTACATACACATCCTTTCTGTTTTTAAGAGCAGACTCCTTTTTCTTCAGGTGCTTGAAATGGGGGGATTTTGTGCTCTGTCAGTGTTGGGCATCTAGGATTAAAAGCCGCTTTTTTAACAGTGGGAAGACCTCATAGCAACCTGCTGCTATTTGAAGGGGGCTTACAAGGATGCTGGAGAGGGGCTCTTCATTAGGGACTGTAGTGATAGGACAAGGGGTAATGGGTTTAAACTTAAACAGAGGACATTTAGATTAGTTATAAAGAAGAAGTTCTTTACTGTGAGAGTGGTGAGGCACTGGAATGGATTGTGCAAAGAAGTGGTAAAAGCTCCATCCCTGGGTGGAGGCCAGGTTGGACAGGGCCTTGGGTGACATGGTCAGGGTGGTTGGAACTAGGTGATCTTAGGGTCCTTTCCAACCCAAACCACTGATTCCGTATTTTTCACTGAAGTGAAAATATAGTTCACTTGGTCTTAAATGTTATACTACTTTGTTGCTGATTTCAAGAAATACTCTAAAAATCGAAGTACTTAGTTGCATTTCATAATGAAATTCTGTCTCTACTTTACAGGTTAAATCCCTTCAACAGTGGCAGTTTTCAGTGGCACAAAGTTTAGGTGCGACTTGGCGACCTGGGATTCCATCAGCTAGTATTTTCTGTCCCTCTGAACCATCTATTCAGTCATCCACACTTCAGCAAGAAACCTCAGCAAATGTTAGTTCTGCTTGGTTAGTTCCAGCTAATGACGTTCTTCAAGAAAAGTCTTTTTTGCAGTTCCCAGATTCTGGTTTTCATTCTTCTGCAGCTGATCAGACTCATACTGGTGACTTGTGTAGCTCTGAAATGAGTTTAACAGAAGGAACTGAGAGCTCTCTTTCAGTGAACACTGTCAAACAATGTGGCAATTCTATTTCAGCATATTCTTCAGATGTAGAGGATGGCCATGGGGATTGTGAGCGAAGTAAAGAGAGCTCTACTGGTGAGCAGGACAGTAGACTAATACAAGAGTATTTGAAATCTGTTCAGCAGCTGGAAGAGGCTGAAGAAGGGACAAATTGCAATGATGGAACAGAGGGTAGATGGCTACAAATCACTGTTCCAGCAGAAAGCCAAGATTTTTCATCTGATGCTATCTTTACTGGTCTCCCTCAAGATACATCTTCCCCTGTCCAAGGTGAAATCAGTCAGACACCAGACAGCTGCAAACTGAATTCAGGAATAGTAGAAGGGAAGCAAGCAGACTGCGATTCTTCATTTCAGATGCTGCATGTTGGAATAGCTGTATGATATGCTCAGTTTCACAAAGGACTAGGGATTCCATTTCGCTTTCCTTTCATTTTCCCATTTGTACAAAACTTACTTTTTGTGTGCTCTTTCAGATTTTGCTTCATGTTATTATGTTTTAATTAGTATTTTATTAATGTTGCTGAGGACTGACACTTACTACGCTAACCTGAAATCAGCAAAGTTCTCAGTGACAATCATTATGCGCTTTATTTTCAAACATAAAACTGGTATCCTAATAACTGGCTTCTATTAAATTAATTCTGGAGGTTGGAGGTGGGGGTAGTGTTTCCTGCAAATTCACATCAGCGAATCTGTTAATAAGTCTTTGAATTTTTTCTGAAGTACAGGATTGAGTTCTTACTTTGCTAAGAGAAGGAAACAAAATAGGAAGAAACGGAGTCAATGGAGTCAATAGAGGCATTGTGTGTGTGTATGGATACAACCTGTTAATAAAGATGAAAGCAGTTGCCTTTCAGGCTCTTTCTGACTTTAGCAAGAGTTGATTGGTCAGTGTTTCAAGGATTCATTCCATGAAACCAGTGTCCATATCAGTGACTTTTTGTCACTCAATTGAAACTGCTGGCTAGGAATTAGGTCATTTACATACATACTGAAACAAAGACTACAGGACCTTGGGGGTGTTTGCCCAGGGGTTGAATTTCCCTGCTTTCTCAGGTAATACTCAAAGTGGAACCAGTAGCAGCTTTTTCTAAATAAAAGAATTTCAAAAGGGCATATGATTTGAGAACATCATATCCGAGACTGCACTGCTGGGTTACTGTAGCAGACTTGGTGACATATGTTTTGCTTCCACAAAAGGATGCTAATGTCATTGTGGGATTTGGATCTGCATGGCTTTCAAGACACTATTGTGTCTGATGGATCACAACTACTTCTATCTACAGGTATAAATATGCAAATGCCATGGCTTTAAACTATTTCTTGACATCTGTGTCGAATTTTCTGTTTATTTTCTCTGTATTTCTGTTATTCGATACTGTAATTAGATGTGGATAAAAAGTTGTGTTTCTTCCCTGTTGGCAAATGTGCCAAGTTACCTAGGTTACGCTTTCCATTTAAACACCGGACAAAGCAATAGGGTTCTTACCTTGCCTAGCCATTGCTATCTTGGTTTTGGTTTGGGTTTTTTTTGTTTGTTTGTTTTGGGTTTTTTTGTTTTGTTTTTTTGTTTGTTTTTTAATAGGAAGAAATCAGGTATCTCAGTGTACCACTGAAGTGGCAAGGGAAATCTGTTTTGCCACGTAATTTTTGATGGACAGTAGTAAAATAAGAGGTGATGTTGTGACTTCTAGGGATCAGTTCAGTTTGCTAATACTGCATTTTGCAATGTGTACTGGAAAGCCAGTGTTTCAGTAGTTTGCTAATACTTGCTTCTTCAGTATAAAGGCACATGCATATTCTAAGTCTCTGAATCCACAGGTTAACTTTCTGGTGCTATGGTGTCGTCATTAAAATAAGCTAGTGCTGTTTTTAAGTGACTTTTATGGCCACAATACTATGTAAAGTAACTAAACTTTTGTAAAAGCTTTGGTTGCTTGTCTGGTTTAGGTTCTGAGTTGAAATTTACCACTACTCAGGAGTTTGGCTTAAGGCCTCAAAATAGCCTTTATTTAGAATATAGTGTATTGGACTTGTACCAACTATGTGACAAGTGGTGAAGTTCACCTTGGAAGACTAAAGCTTGCATTTGTGTATAGAGTAGCCATCATCTCTTTTTTCGCACCTCCAAAAAAGTAAGGTCTAGAGCACTGACTTCCCTAAAGAGCTGTTGCTGCAGTCAAGCTGAGATTCGACTGTACCTTCCGTAAGTGTTTAAGAAAAACAAACAGCTGAGCTGTTAGATTCTTAATGTGCTATCTTTCTAACTCAGTCTAGATACATGTTTGTAGCATAACCATATTCATAATTAGATCTTAGAGTGTTAGTGTGCTTGTGTATTAAAAGTGGTATAGGTGCTGCATTAATGTATAGCAACATCTAAATAACTGATCAAAGAAGCATGTAGTCTACATGATCATACCCTTGTCCTCTAAAGATTCCCAGCTTGAATTTTAATCTGCCATGCTTGGAGATGCCTGCAGTTCATAGGAATTGGCTCAAAAAAAATCTCGTGTAAACCTTTAAGGAGACTTTCTTTTGGGTTTTTGAAAGAGAAATTATTTCTGTCTGTGAGACAGGCATCTTTGGGGCAGTGGTGAAGTGTAATAAAACAGTAAGTTTTTTCATGGCGTAGTGCTGTATTAGCAGATGCAAGACTTGGCAGAAACTAGACCACTCTCTGGATAAAAATGTTTTACTTACTGAAGACAGTGAGTGACCATGTATATTTTGCTATTTTGTATTATTAGGAGGAGGAGATACAACTTTAATTTTGGAAGTGTCAAAGGGGGAAAAACTTGGTAGAACTTTATTTTGCTGTGGAAGCCCTAGATGTTTCTTGACATTTCCTGTTTTGTAAGGGCATGCATACACAAACATAAGATGACTTATTTTAGCTGATGAGTAAGTCAGGTGTTGGCTTTTTTTAGCTTGTAACCTCCATATCCAAAAGTGATTTTTATGAAGGTACAGCAAAGTGTGTGCAAACATATAATCGGCTTTATCATACACCTTTGGGGAAGCTGTGGAGTATGATTTTCTGATGTTCTGAAACCGTGAATGTGTAGAAGATCAGTTGCCTAGATATATAGAAATCACAAGCAATGATGAAGTTTGGTAGTAGTTTTTACAGGGTTAAATGTAATTAGCTTGTATATACAAAAGGAAAGCTTGTCTGTTGTATTTTTGTCCAGGGTTGATGCAAGAGATTCCTTATGGTTATTTCTCAAGGAATGTTGTCAGCTCTGCTTTAAGTACAGTTCAAGCACTTTAATTCTCTTCAGCAAAAACAGCTAAATATAGCTCAGATTAACTGTTTAAATTGTGCCACGCAAGTAGTTTTGCCCCAGATGAGGTGGTTGGCACATGCAAACCTTTTTCAGCTTGTCTATGGCAGAAATTACTTTTGCTTTATTTCCCAAAGGTAAGGACCTGGAGGAAGTTGGAAATGCATTTGTATGTGTTTTCAGGTTTAGTCTGTGATGGTAATACCAGCTGCTTTATGATTGCTATTTCAGTTTTCTCCAAATTATTTTTATAGTTTATACATTTTAGTCTTGCGTAATGAAGAATGCATTTTTTCTACTGCATGCAATATAAATATTTGATAGATGGTGTCCTAGATGGTATCTGGAATAGTAGAAGAAAATCATGAAAGCAGGCCTGTTCGCATTTTGTATTTCAAGTTTACTTTAAGGTACTTGGTTTGTATTATCTCCTCTGTGTTAGGTAACTTCGTTACAAAAGAATACCACAGAGCATTGTCTTATTAACAACAGCATGTAAACTTCTCTTTCTGCCTCTTCCATGAGCTGAGCTTAATGGTCACAACTGGTTTAAGTACCATAATATGTCATTTAAATGAATGGGAAATTTAGCTTCTGAATGAAAGCAGCAACTGTGATGTGGTGTTTGTGTTTTGGTGGGGTTGGGTTTTGTTTTGGTGGTGGGTGTTTTGGGTTTCCTTTTGTTACTATTCCTGTGTAGTGCTATTTTATAAACAAATAATGATGTGTGGCAAGGATGGATTTTTTGAAAGGAACTGAATATAACTAATATTATTTTATAATATAAAGCCTAACTCTGCTTTCATTTCCTTAAAAGGAGTAGGGTCCTGCTTAAGTTGAGTCTTTGTGAACTGGCTGTCTAAATTGGGATTTTATCATATTTACATCTCCAGAAGAAATTTCTTGCTAGAAAGCAAGGAGACATTAAGACTGAAAAATTCATTTTCTTGCTTCTAAAACACAAATATCTTTCAGGAAGTACTTGAGGAATTCCTTGTTAAAATAAAATGCAGAAGCCTGTTTATAGTCGGGTTCCTTACACAACCATAGATTCTTCTGATTGCATGCAGCAATTTAAATAATGCACTTAGCAGCCAGTCTGCATGTATATAAAAAAACAAGTTTGGGTTTTTTTTTCCTGAATAATGTTTGTATTTCATTTGTACCTGCTTGCAAGTTGTTCCTGGCTTTTATGAAGTTCTGTATATTGTCTCAAGGACTCCAATCTTAAATTTCTACTTGTATCTTCAATTTTTGTTCATCAAACACATTGCTACATTTCTTTGAGACTATCTGGCTACTTTTTAACTGGACTTGAAGTTACAATGTGTCTCTCACAGATACACTTTCTCCTGAGAGGATGGAATTGTAGCATTTCGAAGAGTGCCGGTAAGACAATATAATGTAAAAAAACTGCTTTTAGCTAGTGGGAGAGAGGCTCTTTCCTGTTCTTTTATTTTTTTTTCTTGAGGACTGTGTCACCCAAATGAGTAAGAATCAAGTATTCATGAAGTCTTTTTTTCGTAGTTACAGGGTTGGGGTTTTTTTCCCCAGTTTGGCTTTCTAGGACAAGAGAAAACACTTACTTTCCATATGCCTGCTGGAAAGTTTGGGCTGTCTATTTTTAAGTGCTTTCTTTATGTCAGTAATGGAAAAAGCACAGGATCCTTTACTTGCAAAAGCATAAAATAGTGTTTATCAGGAAGGGTGCTTTATCTCCTAGTAAGTGCCACACTCACAGTAAGAAACTACTTTTTTGGCTTCATTACATGTACAAGTATATGGGACAAATTCACTTGTAGCATAACTACTGAATTAGATTTTCTTGAGTCTTTCACAGTAGTGTTCTACCTCTAATCTAGAATCTGAAAAATGAACAATTAGGTGTTGATTTGTCTTTCTGCTTCTCACTATTTTCTGTGAAGAATGGTGAGTGGTTAAATTGGTGCAGTTGATATATTTTGTCTAAGTGTTGGCATTTCTGGATTTATTTCTTAAATATTTTGTTTGTACCTCTGAGTTTTGAAATTTAAATAAATTATTTGTACGTTTATTGAAATTAACTTGTACTTTGGCCTGTCTCTTACAACTAATAGTGTCTTGCAATTGGAGGGCTCTTTTAGAGATAGAAAGTTTAGAAATACAAACCAGTGATGACAAGGTAAGCATTAGTGTCATGGGTTCAGCAGTAGCGGTCTTTTTTCTCCTTCTTAGTAGTTGGTGCAGCACTGTGTTTTTGACTTGTGGCCTGAGAACAGCGCTGATAACACCAAT
>JANRGW010015619.1:0-15073 GCA_024733675.1 Psilopsiagon aymara
ACAAACAGATATATATAAATACAGCGGAATGGAGAAAAGCTTGAAGGAAAGACTGAATGAATCCTCTGAAAATATAAAGTGACACAGAGAAATCTGCAGCTACCACAATTTTACTTCATTAAAGAGATTTCTTCCTATTCCAATTAGAAATTTAGCTTTGGTTTTACAACAGGATATGTATAGAACATATGAACTTTCATCATAACATCCTTTATTATTCCAGTAAGTACCTCGACAGTAACCAAGGAAACATGGTTAATGAACTTCTGGCCATTGAAATTCCAATGAAAAACCAGTTTCTCTGAGTCACATTCATGATGTGTTGAGAAAAAATTTTCAGTAACTCTGGCTGACAGGAAGAAGCAGATTTTGACGTGACATTAGATGACCATGTGAACTTGGATAAATACATGATTCCAGATGACAATTTTGCAGTAATTTTTGCCTAGTTAGAATTACTCAAAAGAAGGTTATCTAAAGCAACAGATTAGATTGCTGCTAATAATACTTTGCATTTTGTAGTTTCCGAAATATGTTTGTTTTACAAGACTGAAGTGATAAGTTCAACAGTAAGGAAATAATTTCATATATCTTTTTGTTTATTTCCCCACTGTAAACACTGCCCAACTGAAAAAAAAAAATCATCACCTTGAGGAAGCAAGTAATTATAACCATAATTGTTTAAAGATTCAAGTTCAAGATCTCTACAAATACTCAGTAACAGTGACAGGTTTCATTCTGCCTGGAAGACTCTTTTGGGGGGGGATGTGGGATTAAAAAGTAAGAACTCCTCACCAGTAACATAACAAATAACCTCTACTGCAGCAAAAGCACAGCACTGGAAAACTATTTGGTTCTTTTTTAAAAAAAAAAAAATTAAGTTGAGGGTAACAATGACCTACATTTAAAGATCTGTGTCTAGGATAAATTGCTTTTCTCTGTTAGGAGGATACTAGATGTGAGTAATGAGCAGCATGTTAGAAATAGCAGTTCAGGAAAGTGTACAAGTGTTTGAAAGGCAAGAATATGATGCTTGGAACTGTAGGAAATTTAGCCCTCAGGACTGTGGAAAATGAAATCGTTACTGGTCTGCTAAGATTCTTACTTTACTAGAGGTAAACACAGATCATACCAGAGCATCCAGATAGACATTTGTCCATTGGACTTGTTTGGCCTTCTCTCCAGCTAAAACCATTGGTCTGCCCAAGACATCCAGATATTCCTGCCAGAAAGTGTAATAAATTCATCAGAAGGCAGTTATTAATCAAAGTCCATAAATAGCATAAAAAAAACCAATAATGACATAAAACCAATCAAAAGATAAAAGAAAAAAAAAAAAAAAAAAGGGTAAAAATCCACCACCAATATAGGAGTAATATTTAATGACTTCTTTAAAATTGTACTACCCAACAATTCATTCTTCAGTTTTTGGCATCTACTGCCAAAGTAATTCCTCTGTCACAGCCTCAGTCACATGGATCTTGCACATCCATAACCACTGTTCTCTTTCCACAATGTGAGAATTACAACTATTTTTTCCCAGAATTAATTGCTAATGACATAATGAAATTACAAGCACACCACAGAACCTTCAACCGGTAAGAGAGTGGGGAATGGAGAGTAAGTGGTTTAATGGCTGATTGTTAAGCTCCTACAGCAATAACTTGCATAATTTCTAATGAAACAAAAAAATCAGAATCATAAAACCTCACAGTCCCTGCCCTCCTTGAGTCTGGAAGTACAGCTAAAGCTGGTGACCTTACGAGATGTCAGACTTGTAGTCTGGTTTGGGAGTGGATGCCATCAAACTTGTTTCAGTCTTCAACCTTCTCTATTTGTCTGATCACATTAGGGATATTTCTTGCCAGACACTATCTGGAAGAGTTTAACAGAATTAAAGATCTCTTGTAGAAGCCAAAAAGAGGACTCTCATTTCCTGCCAAAAAATGTCATGCCTGGCCTTGGAAGGACAAAGAACTGCTGTGGCACTTCCCTGGTTTTCTGGACATGTGAATACATGGACTTTCATACAACTACCCTGTCAGTCTGGATCACATCATATAATGCGAGAGTCCTGTGCCCTCAATTATCTACACGCATGTCTGCTTAAAATGTTCCTGAATCCTTTTTGATGGAGAAAAAGCTGCCTCTCTCCCAGACTGGTTGGATCAGCCCAGGAATCAAGCCTATTGTAGCAGCTCACTGCTGCTGCCCAGCTGAATTCAGATACCATAGCAGGGCTGTGCCTTCACAGCCTTCTCCACATAATACAAGCCTGCTGCAAGTATGGCAGGAGACAGATTACTAATGTCTAGACACGTTATAAAAAATAAACCATGTAAGTCCAGGAGGAAAACTGAGTTCAAAGCATAGTCCTTGTGCAGGGGTCTATGGGATACACATCACTTCAAATGCTGTTGCGTACACAAGGTCAGCCTGCTTTAGAGGATGCTAGTGCAGCTAGTATGCATGCAAGCTACTGTGGGGCAGCTAGCCAGGGAAACAAGGATCATGTCTTAAATCGGCTCAGTGCAACCACTAAAAGGGAAAATAAATGAGAATAACATAACAGAATAATACCCTCATATGTAAAAGAAGGCCATTTTTTTTTCTCTGTTCTTAATGCAGTGTATACAGAGGCAAATTGCAACAGAGTTAACAAGCAGGAATTACTCCGCTTCTTTGTGTTATAACTGCAACCAGATTTGACCAACACACTCACCTGGGTGTTTATTCTTATGGCTCCAATGGATGGAATTTCATAATAATAACCTAAAATTTTGAACAGAAATAATGCCATCTTACTATAACTTAACTATGAGTAATTTAATTAATCTGGTAATTTCTAATTTAATGTTTATAGGAAATAAGGAATACTTTTCTAGTAGATGCCACCACATGTGGCCACATATGGTGGGTCACCACACTGTAGAAGCCAAGCTAGTTACTTTAAAGCAGTGAGAGTATATAATGTGTTTCTTTTGTATGTTGCATTTAAAGCTGAGATAACATGCTGAATTTATACTCCTGAATTCCCAGTTACTCTCATGTGGAAGTATATTTAATGGTCATTTTAATACACTGTGATGGAACATAACTGTATGATGAACACATAGAAATGCAAGTATAGCTGCAGTCTGCCACAATAGTACTCACACTATAAAAATATCAGGTACTTCGTGGAAAGAATGAAAAAATATAATGCATATTTCTTCTAACTAAACACCAGATATGTTTTTATTCGACACTGATTCTACCACTTATTTGTTTGAATTAAAAATACTGTCCATATGCACCAAATAAGAGTGAGGACAGGTACTGAGATCATGCTTCAGACCAAATAAGTAAAATTGGAAGGAAGGTGTGGAGGACTGGAGAAGTAAAAGTCTTGAGGTTTGTCATTTACTTTGTTGTAAATGCGTGACTTGATAATAAATTAAAGATTTTAATTAAGGAAAACCAAAACTTTGCTTCTTTGGATGTTCAAACAAATAATCACATCAATTTTGGACAGAAGATTATGATCATTTTGCCTCAATAAGATGACAAAGATGACATAGGTGGGTGGTTATGCTCTAAACCAGCTGGTCCTCATTTGTTTTAAAACAATGGAGTTCACATGCACATAGTATTCAGCAATACAAAGATGTGAGACAAAAAATCCCTGTTCAAAAAAACCCTCATTGATTTTCTGTAATTACCTGATAATACAATCTGCCCTTCATGAAGTTGTAGCAAATTCTGCATGACTTTCCAGCACACGGAAGAGTCCATGAGGCTACAGAACATATGCTGTTCATACAGGATACACTCTATATATTTTTTTTCTGTACCTCTACCTTTCTCTTATCTGTGGTTTATGTTAACTTCATGTCTGAGAACTGTATCTTAATCTCCCTTCCCTACAGTCTAAACTTTCAAGATCCCTTGTAATCTATCCCACCTCTCACCTCTTGCTTCTCACTGGTTTGTAAAGTACTTCCACATTTTCAGTCAGGCCTGGAAATTGCTCTGTTTAAAATACTGACAATATTGCTTGATAATTTCTCTATTTTGCATGTATCTTTAATCTCTTGTTCCATAGTTACAGTGTAACGTATTTGAGACGCTTCTTCCTCACACTCTTTTAAATGTTTCTGATGACATTTTTCAAATAGAAATTTTAGGAGAAAACATCTTACTTCCTTAGTTTCACCTTTTTTACTTTTTTTTTTCTAAATTAAAATAAAGTTCCAGGATAAAATTAAAATGCTCTTAGAAGCTGAGAAATCACAACAAGAATCATTTTGATATTTTCATCAAAAAGGGAAAAAATAAATCATGTCATCTGGCCCCTTGTAAGTTTTGGAGAAAACCAGGAAGAAATCCAGCCAGCCAACCAAACAAACAAAAAATCCCTTTGTCCAGACCTTTTAATATAAACCAGCTTGGCTTAATTTCTTATCTGGCATCAGTTTCATCTTTTCATAGATGGCTATTACAAGATTTCTCAGAACTGAACCATAACATCTTATTATTATGAAAAATACTGTGATTTTTTCTTACAATATAAAGTTTTAAATAAATTGGAAATAAATATGCAGACTTATTTTTTATATCTGTATGTATATTCATATGCATATTATTTCATGAAACTTTTGTTAAAAAATACGATAAAGCCAAAAAAGCAGTCTGAAAAAAATCTGTAATTTTTAGAGAATAATAAAGATATCACCTATCCAAAGCTCCAGCAAAGAATAGTCTGAAAGAAAAACACAGTACCTTTATTTTCACAGGCCATCCACTGTATAGGTCCTTTGTCATAATTATGTTGACCAACAGAAAATGTGAACACACGTACCTATGCAAGGTAGAAACCAAAGCATATAACTTAATTACCTGTCATTAACTAGCTGTGACCCTCCAGTTAACGATACTTGGGTTTTTCATACATTTGAACAGAAAAAGACAACTGTGAAGTTTCAATTTTTTATCATAATAGATACACCATTATCATGATAGTTTATGTATTCCTTTTAATTGGTCCATGAAGTAGAACTTAAGAAGAATGTTCTTTCATACATCTTTTATACTTCAAAGCTCTCAAATTGGTTACCATCCATGAAAAAAATATTTTTTTCCCCTTAAGGTGGCAATTATACCTTTTCAGGTTTTGTTAAGTTATTTGATATAATCTCCTATCAATATTAGATGCTTACCAATCAATTAAAATGAACATATGCATGGCAGTAGAAATCAAAACAGTTCAAAGCATGAAATAATTTCCGGAACAAAAAAAATTAAGCTTTTAGATATCACAGGAAAATACTAATTTTGTTCAGACTTTCAGTCTTTTTCATGTAAAATCATTAAATTAGTTCAACAAAATTTCATAGAAGGTTAAGCTTGAGGTATATAACTTTAACCTCTTGGTATCCATTAAAGCTATGTGCATTATAAGCATAACTCTACTCTGTTTTGACAATGCAAATCCAGTCTATCTCAGCAACTGAGACGAATCACTGCTTCAGAAGAATTTACCAAATTCTATTCAATTTTGCACTGAAAAAAGGCTGTTCGGTAAAAATTATTTTCCATTAAAAATATTTTTTTTAAAATAAAAATAAAACCTTATGTTGCTGTATAAATATTAAAAATCCCACAATACACAGAAAAAATACCAATATTATATTTCAGCTTCTGGCTGAATAAATATTTTGCTCCAAAGCTGAGCATTTCTGTGAAAGATGGCAATGATAATATCCCAACAGTTTTAATAAGCTGTTTACTATTATCCTGTCCCTCAGAAGGAATGTCCAAGGATCAGACTGCTTTTCTGTTTCAGGCATCTCTTCCTTTATAGACCTTTAACTTTACCACTTCACTTTACAAATCACAGATCATGACTCAATTCCTTTCTATGGAACTTGATGACTACATTTAAAACAACACAATTGATCTGCATGCAACTTATGACTGAGGAATAAGGCAACGTTTTCTTTAAACACTCACAATATAAAACTGCAGACTCCTTTTAAATTACTGATCATTTTTCTTTTTTTAAATTATTATCTATAGAAACTCTCATTGCATTATTTAGCGTGTGCAGTACTACCTATACCTTGTCAAATAAGCAACAAAAATGTGACATAATCAGAGTGAATGTATTAACCAAGAGCTTCAGGAATAGCTCCACATCGTCAATCAGCAACTGGGAAATAATGAAACTTTATTAGTTTTGACCCCTATATGCAAGAAGGGCAAATAAAGCTTTGTGCTACATGTCATTTTTAATTAACAGCATATTTTGGTTTGCTTTATCCATCCAAGCCCTTTTTTCCTACAGTTAAAAGCAGCTACTCTGCTGCACTGAATGCTGATTCAGGTGTTTGATTTTTCTTAAAACACAGAGAAAATCTGAAGGTTTTTTTAAAAAAAACTGATAAAACTATCCCATAGAAGGTTGTTTCTCAATAATGAGGCAAGCCAATTACACTTCTAGCTACACAGAGTGGTAAGATTTACTACCATCCAGAGCGGATTTTTTATGTGATAAGATTTTGATCTCATAGCTGATATGGCCAGAGACATGAAAAAAATGCCTTCTATTATCTTGAAAATATCAGTAATGATAGCGTGAACATGACTTCACGTGATCTGCCTACATCTCATTTACTTTTTTAATACTGTATCACATCGTAAATTCAAGTTACATTTGCCATCCCCTGTTCTAGACCTCTTTTTACAAAATGTCAGCTATAACTCTTCTAATGGATCTTTCTGTTTCTATGTAACTACTATTTATGTTTTCTAAGCTGAATATCACATTATTATTTTCTATTGTTATCTCTCAGTTCACAAGGTCCCTGCCTACTACATTTCTGTTCTTTATTTTGCACTCACCACTGCTACTGGTGAATCTAGTCCAGTGTCCACTGAACACTTGATTCAAAATACATTCTTCTCAAAAATTACGGTGCAATAAGAAAACCCCACTGAAAGCCTTTAGTTAGATAGTTGAGTGACCTGATGTCCCTTTTAGATTAAAAGTAACTAATTAAGTTAAGACAGAGTCATGTGGATTTGCTAGTGTGTGTATAAAACATGAGCTAATTAGACTGGACTGTCTAGCATTTGATCTCAAATGTAAAAAATGAAACAATGCATTGGATTCAAGTTGTGAAATTATATGTAATTTAGGGAAGAGAAGCAGCATGTTAAATCTGTAACAAATCTATAAAGAATTTAGAATTTAAATTATTGACAACAAGCAGAGGACAATATATCTGATTTACTGTTCCTTGGATAATTAACAGAGATAAAGAACTGCAATGAAAATTGGAGGTTTTAATTGTTACATGGTTTGGCAAGAGGGTGGAACATTCAAAAGAGTTTTCTTTTTCCTATTGCCTCATCTGGTATTGAGTAGAATGACAGACCAGCTGGAAAAATGAGTCAGCAAGTCAAATTAAACAAGCCAATTTTAGCAAAAAAACATGTTCTGTGCTAACATTTTCTGTGACAGGACCCAGAGTCAGCCAAAGGACTGAGACCCATCTGTCTATACCTTTTCCTTATAGATAACATGCCAAAGAAGACAAAGGGATTTTTAAACTAAAAAAGACTGATTTAATTACATCTAATAGGGAATATATGACTGAGAGTACTTGGAGCAACTAGATCAGAGACATTGGATATGAGCACCTCTCCCTTTGCCTGTCCTTCCTTTAAAGTTTGGTTACCAATGAAGTTGATTTCCAAGCTGAAGCAAACTGCCAAGTACTCTTTGATCCCAAAAAGTTGTTTTTCATCACCACCAAAGCCTGTTTATTTCTTCTCTGTGCTTCTCTGCAGCCTGTTAGGTTCTGCATAAACTACAGGTTCCTGGGTTCTTTGGCTATGACTCTTGTTCTCAGTCATCTACACCAGAGGACAGACATTTCTGTCTCTCAGTTTTTGACCAAGGAAAGTGCAACCTTGCCTCCATAAAAGGGACATCCATTTATACTTTTCATGAATAAGCAAATCAATAAAAAAACAATGGAACAATCAGAAAAAAATAAATAGGATCTGTCATTCTGATTTTTAATAAACCTATTGGAAGTGAAGTACTCTAGAAACTCATCCCCCTAGAAAAGAGAACAAGAGGTGACTAACAGGCTGCTCTGCCAGCCAGTTACATACAGTCTTGAAACTGTTCTGAAATATGAAAGTCCTACTTTCTACCGCTGAGAGTTCAAGACCAGAGCTGTTCTAGTTCTGTCAGGAATATATCGTGCTGGTAATGAGTAGCTAATTATCTGGACTTTTCTCACTCTGAAACTAATTTTGGAGAGAAAACACAAAATCTTTTACTCTTTATATTATTCATTTTCTGTAAATAGTAGAGCAGTGTACTTAATAACAAGCAAAACAAGTGTAGAATGAATGGAAGGACAGACAGGCAGCACAGGCTGCCCAGAGACTGTAAAACCTTCCTCCTTTGAGGTTTTAAAGACCAGACTTAGCTGATCTTATTCCTGACATTAGACTATAATAAGAGACGTCAGTAGGTCCCTTGCATCCTGACTCATCCTAGGATTCTACAAAGGACATCGAAGGAAAACAAGCAAATATCCAACTCCTAATCAGAGGAAGTGGTAGACAAAAAAAAGAGATACAGAAAATAGAGGAAGTAGCACTGTATTGAAGAAAACTGCCTTATTACATAATGAATTTTATTTTTATTTTGTATTTCTCCCTACCAGAAAAAGCTCATAAAAACCAAGGTGAACAGGATTCTGGATTCTGGCTGCTACAGATATTAGGGGACACTAGCACTTAAGACAGTTGTGATGAAGAGAGAAATGAAGAGCTTCCCATTAAAAGGCTGCTTTCCCTACAGACCTCAGTTGCTTTTTATTTATCCTATTTCTTCATTTTGCTACTGGTATAAAACCAAGATTAAATTATACTCTTCCTTTGAGTTTATCATGTTATGAGTATTACAGAAAAATAACAGCTTGAGTGAAGATAATTGGAAGTGGTAACTAGGCACCAAATCACTCTCGTAATTTAGAACACTATCTATATGTGTAGGCAATAATCCTAAGCCTATGAAAGTCTGAAGAGCTACAACCACTCTGCAAGCAGTTCAGAGTGGATGAACATGCATCTTTTTTGACAGATAAATTATTTGTCTTGAATTCTGTGCTGCTGCAGGAGAGATCTCAATAACCAGTCACGTGCACCTCTTCATTTCTCTGTTTAGGAGGAGATAAACTCACTTTTGGGGATATATATGTCTCTATCAGATATCAAGAGAGCTACACAATTAATTTACTCAAGGAGATGTAGTTAAGATGGATCCCATAATTTTATGTCTGTCATGTAAAAATAGCAGGAGTGCATGACCACAAGAAACTGAATCAAAACCTGATCTCATCAAGGAACTTCACTTTTCATGGTGACAGTATTACTTCAGAGTATTTTAATCGGGCCTTTGTAACTGCAAGTAAAGACTCATAGAAAATTGCTTTTATTATCGACCAAGGGAAGCTGTAATAGAAAGGGATAAATAAATCAGTAATTTCAGCATGATCCAGGAAATTATTTTTCCCACTGCAGTGTTTATAGATTATCAGATGTGATGATTGTTTGAAGTTTACACTAATAGATATAACTCTGAAATAGGACAAAATACAAAGCCTACTTTGCTGAATAAAGCCATAAAACCGCTTTTCTATATTCCATTATGCACTCTGTCTTCTAAATCCCTTGTACATACAGCCTTCAAACCACTTAATCATTTTGCTGCTTTTCTGCCACAGATCAGGGAATTGTTGTGTGGTTTTCAAGCTGCCACAGTAAAACTGTGAATACATTTTTTGCCTTACTGTCTTTACATCTGTGGCGGAAATCTGAAGATGATTTTGGATTCTGCTGTGAAATAACTAAGACCAGAAGGCATCTATGACCTATTTGAACTGAGAATAGAACTTCAGAGGATGATCTGAAAACCCTACATACTCATTAGCAAATCACTGGGATTAGCCACAAGGACGCACAAAATGCAGTTTCACTTAAATCTGGTCCATTACCTGTCATGATGAACTGCTGAATTCGAGACATCTAGGGATGCAGTTCTGAACCATTTGGGTTATATCTATGAAGGTAAATCAGTTCTTTTTTCCCCAAGAAGCACGGGAACAAGAGAAATAGTTCTCTGTTTAACAGCAGGGGTAACATAGCAATGTGTTGGAGTAAAGCTTGAGGTTATCTTTATGCAGTAAATAAAATGGGACATAACCCATTTTCTTTCTCAGGCCATGAAGTCAAGTAGCACAGCATAGCTCACATCTTTACAGCTAAATTATATGCTCCAGGCCCTTCACCAGCTTTGTTGCCCTTCTCTGGACCCGCTCCAGTGCCTCGATGCCTCTCTTATAGTGAAGGGCCCGGAACTGAACACAGGATTAGAGGTGCAGCCTCACCAGCAGAGGGGGATGACCGCTGCCCTGGTCTTGCTGGCCACACTATTGCTGATACAGCCGAGGATGCCATTTGCCTTCTTGGCTGCCTGGGCACCAGCTGCTCATGTTCAGTGGCCATCAATCAGCATCCCCAATTCCATTTTCCATTAAGAAGATTTCCAGCCACTCTTCCCCAAGCCTGTAGCATTATATTATGTTACAAAATCTTTTGAGAAGAGGCCCTGGCTCATGCTACCCCCTGAACTGAGCCCAGACATAGTTCAAAAGAGTCAATTGCCACAGGCCAAGAATGATACTGTTGGGTCTGTGAACAATTAAACACTATGGATAATTGTGGACATTTCTCCAGCCTCCACCCTGCACTTGAATTATTTACTGGAGGAGAAAAACCCAAATAGAAATAAATGAGAATTTAGCTCCCAAATATTTAGATGCAAAGATAATTTTAGGCTGCTCATCTCTGAATTTATAAGGACTTAAAGAAAGTATTAATATGTTTGATAAAACACCTGATTAAGTGTCTCCATATTTGTTTTCCTATGCTCTGATTCAGCAAGGCATTTAACTATGCAAGTAGTATCTCTGACATAAATAGAAAAATGCTTTAACTGAGATTAATAGTGTAAGTCCTTGGACCTACTTTTCTAGACATTTATTCACAGTTAATTATTTTGCTCAGGCTTTTCATGTATGTATAGGGTCTTCTGTATTATTAATATCTTTCATTCACTACAATTCAAACTTCAAGCTGCAAAGCTAACTTATGAATTCATAGCCTAATTATAGTCTGTGTAATTATAGTTCAATAAAGAAAAGAAATGATGGCACCAAAAATTAGCTCACATTACGATCTAATGTTAATACTTGTATCGCAAAACAAAAAAGACCAAGGATTTATTACATATTAAGAGATTATTGAAGAATCTTACTTGCTTTGGAACTGATTCTGTAGTGTTAATGTGGGCCCAAAACCACATCTCAAGATACCAGGAGAATAGACCCAAGAACACTGATGCTTTATGCGCAATTATTCTGTAGAAAGAACTAAAAGCTGAGGATTGTACCTGAAGTCTTCATAACATATGCTTACAATGAAAGGTGCATGGTTACTGAATACTTTTTTAAAGTGAATGCCATAAATCCCTGAAATGTATTTTGAGAACTGCAAAGTATTCCAGAAATTAAAATAGTGGTTTTGACTTTCCTTTTTTTTTTTTTTTTTTTTTTTTCTCACAAAGAAGACATAACTGCATTAAAGTGGAAATATTTTCTAGCACAGAGGTTGAAAACACCATTCTGGTTTACATACTGAAAAAAATCAGAATTAACACTCGCAGAACTAAAAACCCTACAAATTCAGTTATGCTGTTCTATATTTTCCTAGTGCCACCTTGTGGAACTACAGCAACTCATTCCCTACTCACTAAAGGGATAGCATGTGGCGCTTCTTCCTCTTCTGTTGTATGGCTAAAAGTATAAAGATACAAATATCCTGCTGATATCTACTAATCCACCTCTGCTAAATTGATTCCAATTAGATAGGTGGATCACTGATTATGTGATCATTTAAGTTTTTACCGAGTTTAGACTCAATGTAGGAATATTGCATAATGATGAGGATGCTATGCCCTCTGTACTAGACCGTCTCCACAAATAAAGTTTTTAATCTCAGTATTTTCTAGATGTAGATATAAATCAGCTCTGGTTTATTAGCTTATTACAGCATTAGTCTCAAGAGCAGTATTAAGAAAGAGAAAAGCTGTGCTTCAAAAACACCACTAAGACTCCACAACGGTGTGTGTGTGTTTGATCTCCGAGAGGCAATTTGGCTATGTCAGCCCTACCAGAAACTAAGCTTTGGTCCATGCTCCAGCCTCAAAAGCAACTGTGGCAGCAGAAATCACATATATTCACTGAAGCTAAGTCATTGCTCCTTCCCTCTTCCCCTTGCTGCCCCAGGAAGAAGAGTCCCAAAACCTCATCTTGGATTGCATCAGTTGGCAGAGGCTGAAAACCTTTCAGCTTTAACTAACAGTTAATACCTATAAATGATTGCAGGCCAGTGTCCAAGCTCATGTTTTGGCCTCATGTAACTTTACTAATACAAATGATGCTTTAAGACATTTAGACTAAAACAATGCCTCTGACAGAGTGTAATGCAGTTGCTGTATGTTTAGCTCTCCTGCTGAAAGGCAGAAAAGGATTTTATCCAGAAAATCCCAAAGTACTCAAATAGTCTTCAGTGCTGCAGATTTGTGGCTGTAGCTCCAGATCAAAGGATGCTGATGCATGGGTTGCTCATCCTGTGATTTCCAACCAAAGCGCTGTTCTCACCAGACCACCCCACCCTACCTCACCTCAGAAGAAAGGTAAAGAACTCAGCTTGGATCAGATGATTTTCTAGCCACTCACCCTGACTTCTAGTCTTCAGATAAAGAAATTACACTGTCATCTTTTTAACAATTCAGCTGTTGAATGTTTTACCTTGTTTGCCCGGGTTCTATTTACTCAGTTGGTCTGTTCCCTTTCTTAGTTATGTTAATAACAGAGTTTCTTTGTTGAAATGAAAACCAATTAAATTCCTCCTTTCTCTAAGCTATTTGTCCCTGACACTCAGCATTTAGCATTCCCTGAAGGAAAGAGCAATTCTTTTTATGAAAGTTCCTTGTAAATTTGGTGGCCCATATCAGGAACCAGACAAAGGACTTGACAAAATAATTCCCACTGTACTCAGGATTAAAAGCATTTTAGGCGTTTCTTTAGATAGTCAAAACAACATTTGGAGGCAGCTCTGCAGCTGGAAAGGACCAGATTAATTAGAGAGATATTTACGGTTCATATTGTGACACTAAGCATTTTTTTTTCCTTTGGCCTTATAAGCCCCATGGAAGAAATATTACAACTATCAGCTACAGATTTAAAGGAATATTTAATATTATATTGAATATTGCAAACACTAATTTTAATCAGGTATTCTGTCTTTTTTTCACATGCAAGGTCCTTGAAAATAGTGTACTAACTATTTGTATAGTTACTCCATCTATTTTTCACTTCCATTTTTCTAGCTCCTGTACAGCATGTAAAAGAGTAGCTGATACTAGCTTGAATGCAAATGCCAAATACTCATAATAGAAAAGGTAAAAGGACAGGGGGAAAGGGAGGTGCCGCTGGAAATTCTCATTCCCACCCGAACACATTTACAGGAAATCTTTCCCTCTGGAATAATTAGTTGCATAAAGTTCATGTCTGCTTTCTTAGTGGCCCAATCTTTGCAGGAAGATGAAAATTCTAAATGCAAGTGATTTAATGATCTTAAAAAAGGGGTATGCCAGCTCAACAGAAGGGACTTTTGTCTGTGTTCACATGCTACTTCTTGGAGACTGACCTGGAAAGAGAATTGTACTTTCAGACCACCTTACAAGGAGAGATTGAGGGATGAAAATGTTTCAAGTTTGGATCCCCATCATTTTTGTTGGGGAAAAAAAGTAATTATCATATAACAATGGAAATTCAGCAACTCAGCACTGCCATACACGACCGGGTTCAGGGCAACCTGACCTTGCCTCTGCTTGCAGTTAAGACGTTCCAGCACTAACACAAGCAGGCAGTGATGATGCCTGCTGTCAGCAAGTGGCAAATGGCCTAGGATGGCTGAAAGACCAAGTCTTATGCACAGTCACGTAATAGAGAACGTCCTTCACAGTCAGCAACCAGTGCATTCTTGCTCACTATACTTCTTGCCTAACTGCACCTGAAATATCAGGATTGCCTACAAAAAACTTTGCATATATAAAGATCTATAGATACAATATATTCTACATATGGTTTAATAATAATAAAATTATTTAAGGCATAGTTCATTCCTATGCTGAATGCATTTTCATTTCTTTTGTTATCAGCTAAATAAATTGAATTCTCAGAAAAAAAACCCCATATAAACAAACAAACCCCCCCTGATCCTACATGCAATTGACATGTAAAGCAGCCTTGTGTGTTGTCTATAGCCCTGGTGTGTTTAACAGTTTGTAACAGAGTTTTTTAGTAAATTTAGATGTAAATTTTGCATGCACAATGGCTGAAAGCGAAGAACAGAGACAATGTACTTCAGTTAAAACACGGTTCAGCTGACAAGACATAAAACATTTTTTGGTCAATGACATGAGAAAAATGTTAATAGTTTTTCTCAGTTTGTTAATTGAAAAAAAAAAAAAAAACAACAGTGTGGGCAGAGAAGAGATTGAGAGCAGCCCTGTGGAGAAGGACGTGGGGGTGTTGGTTGATGGAAAAATGAACAGGAGCCAGCAGTGTGCTCTTGCAGCCCAGTAAGCCAACTCTGTCCTGGGCTGCATCAAAAGGAGTGTGAGCAACAGGTCGAAGGAGGTGATCCTGCCCCTCTACTCTACTGGTGTCCTCAACATAAAAAGGATATGGAACTGTTGAAACAAGTTCAAAGGAGGGCCACGATGATGATCATGGGACTGGAGCACCTCCCATATGAAGATAGGGTGAGAAAGTTGGGGCTGTTCAGCCTGGAGAAGAGAAGGTTGCTTGGAGACCTCATAGCAGCCTTCCAGTATCTGAAGGGGGCCTATAGGGATGCTGGGGAGGGACTCTTCATTAGG